>LAPY01000156.1:55302-73374 GCA_000970635.1 Eragrostis tef | reverse complement strand
GTGATGCCGGGCGCGAACACGTCGAGCCGTTCTCGGCCACGAAACGAGGCGGTGCGCCTCTGTCCTGTTTTGGCGGTCCACGCAAGGGGCGGCCGCGCGGACGGCAAGTCCGATTTCACCTCTCTTCGGAGACCACATATAGAACTACCCGCTCTGCTGCTAGTGCTAGCAGCGTTCGACAGGTGTGGAAAGTTGACGCTCACTGAAACGAAACGGGTGCCGCACGTGCACGACAGCTTCGCTCCATCACAGGCTGGAAGATGCTTATCAGCCAAACACGACCCTAAATGACCCCGACCGAAGACAATGAAATTTATCTCGGCCTGCGCGAACCTGGTTTCCAGCAGGCCATCGTTTTCACCCTCCCGCACAAGATACGCGCACTTGGCAGTGGCCACCTGGACCATCCTCTCCGCGACACGTAACGCAAACGCGCGGGCCCACATCGCCCGACGTCGCCGTCTCCGGGGCGGGGTCAACCGGGGGCACTCGTGGACGCACGCCGGCCGCTGCGCGCTGATCCGACGATCCCCGAGAAAGCAAGGTCCGCACGCGAGTCCCGTCACGGCGGTAAGTAACCTTGATGGTTCTAGAGAGTTCGGAAGCCGAATGTGCCGTGGATATTTAACGCATTTCTTAGCACTTACGAAAGTTGGTTGATATGCTCGCCTCTTTTAATTTTCTCCTTTTGAAATCGTGCGGTTCTAATGTCGTGTACCTTTGCAAACGTACGTGCGGAGAAGAAAAATGGCAGCGCATCTCTCTTGGATTATGCTCCCAGCACTCTGCTGCTTCGGCATGTGCCAGATGCTCTCAAATTTGTGAGGCTTCCACACTCGGCTCTTAATTTGTTATACGCATCCTGTGTGTTTCATGTTTTTGCCTGTACTACTGAATATTGCATGGCTCGACGCTCAAATACGCAGTGTAGGAACCTCTTGCCCTGGCTCGTTCTAGATCTTGTCATCACATCAACAAGATCATGATCACATCAATTAAGCCATATGTATGTCTGTTCTTACATGCAAATTGTTCTATGTGTCTTTTAACTAAAAATATTGGCCGCTTTCCTTTTCTTCTCTCTTCTCTTAATGGTGTTACTGTCAAAGCTAGTTTACAAGTTAACTTTCCTAGCCTCCATGATTACATGCGAAGCAATATCTTATTTCCATGGCTAGGTCCATCGAGCCCACGGCATTTCTCACACAGTGTAACCACCATGCTCCCGAAAAGGCTGAAGATACAAACAACCAGCTCATGCGTTTCTTAAAACTCCAAAGAAGACCTAATCACAGAGATCTAAGCGCAATTAGCCAAGGTAGGGCCCACCATGATAGCAGGTGAATGATAAAGAATGTGTAATGGGCGCATCGCACCACCGTCCAATTATCACCACTCAGTCATCTACAATCGTCCAACTTGCCGCCCCCAGACGTCACTTGCGATTTTCACCACGTAAAGAAACACAAGGATGTCAAAGATTCAAAGCGTGCTTGTCATTGCATCCTTTTTTTTTTGTGGAGACAACTCATTGCAGCCGTTTGATATAGCACCTGTACACATCCAATGGTCGGCTACCTAATTAGCCGGTTCACTCGCATTGTCTTGTCATTAGCATTTTACGTATCTATTTCTTTTGCAGGTTTGCCCTTTACAAAAGTTAAATTTTCAACATATTGCACCATGCAATTACATAATAGAAAATTCACTAATTTGGTTTTGTTTGGTATATGGCATATTGGTAGCATGGAAATTTAGTTCCAAATGAAAACTATTTTTTGCGAGTAAAACAAAAACTGATTTGTATTTGAAATTAAAAAGGGGTATAAGCTAGACTATTTTTTTTTATGTGTAGATAATTCAAATATGAGAAAAGTTTCAGGTTTAGCTTGTACCATTGAGCTCCTCAGTATGTGGCTTTGCCGCTGAATTCAAAAAGTAAAGTGCACTAGCGGTCATTAAACATGTACGAAGTATCATGCATGATAAATTTGTTTAAACCAAATATGAGCACTATTGACAATATTACAATTTACTCTTGTGTTTTTTTAACGAAAAGATACAATTTACACAGGCCAAACATGTGAAATAGGGAATCTATGTGGAAACTGTACGATAAGAAACTCAGGGGCCATTCTACAATTTTTGAACAATTGAAGAACTAATGCGTAATGATGTGAGGCATGGGCAAGCACCATCCCGCCCCCGAAAATATCAAGGCCATGTCAGCAGCGCCAGGAGGCGATCTCCTAGCCCACAGCCATCTCCCGAATAAGTATCTCACTCCCCGCCCTCGCCACACCCGCCTCACGCAATTTCACAGACACGCGGGCCCGGTAACATTTTGGGTCCACCTGTCGGTGACACAGGAGGTCCGCGCTGGCTCGTTCTAGATCTTGTCATCACATCAACAAGATCATGATCACATCAATTAAGCCATATGTATGTCTGTTCTTACATGCAAATTGTTCTATGTGTCTTTTAACTAAAAATATTGGCCGCTTTCCTTTTCTTCTCTCTTCTCTTAATGGTGTTACTGTCAAAGCTAGTTTACAAGTTAACTTTCCTAGCCTCCATGATTACATGCGAAGCAATATCTTATTTCCATGGCTAGGTCCATCGAGCCCACGGCATTTCTCACACAGTGTAACCACCATGCTCCCGAAAAGGCTGAAGATACAAACAACCAGCTCATGCGTTTCTTAAAACTCCAAAGAAGACCTAATCACAGAGATCTAAGCGCAATTAGCCAAGGTAGGGCCCACCATGATAGCAGGTGAATGATAAAGAATGTGTAATGGGCGCATCGCACCACCGTCCAATTATCACCACTCAGTCATCTACAATCGTCCAACTTGCCGCCCCCAGACGTCACTTGCGATTTTCACCACGTAAAGAAACACAAGGATGTCAAAGATTCAAAGCGTGCTTGTCATTGCATCCTTTTTTTTTTGTGGAGACAACTCATTGCAGCCGTTTGATATAGCACCTGTACACATCCAATGGTCGGCTACCTAATTAGCCGGTTCACTCGCATTGTCTTGTCATTAGCATTTTACGTATCTATTTCTTTTGCAGGTTTGCCCTTTACAAAAGTTAAATTTTCAACATATTGCACCATGCAATTACATAATAGAAAATTCACTAATTTGGTTTTGTTTGGTATATGGCATATTGGTAGCATGGAAATTTAGTTCCAAATGAAAACTATTTTTTGCGAGTAAAACAAAAACTGATTTGTATTTGAAATTAAAAAGGGGTATAAGCTAGACTATTTTTTTTTATGTGTAGATAATTCAAATATGAGAAAAGTTTCAGGTTTAGCTTGTACCATTGAGCTCCTCAGTATGTGGCTTTGCCGCTGAATTCAAAAAGTAAAGTGCACTAGCGGTCATTAAACATGTACGAAGTATCATGCATGATAAATTTGTTTAAACCAAATATGAGCACTATTGACAATATTACAATTTACTCTTGTGTTTTTTTAACGAAAAGATACAATTTACACAGGCCAAACATGTGAAATAGGGAATCTATGTGGAAACTGTACGATAAGAAACTCAGGGGCCATTCTACAATTTTTGAACAATTGAAGAACTAATGCGTAATGATGTGAGGCATGGGCAAGCACCATCCCGCCCCCGAAAATATCAAGGCCATGTCAGCAGCGCCAGGAGGCGATCTCCTAGCCCACAGCCCTCTCCCCGAATAAGTATCTCGCTCCCCGCCGTCGGCACACCCGCCTCACGCAATTCTCACAGACACGCGGGCCCGGAAACATTTGGTGTCCACCTGTCGGTGACACAGTAGGTCCTCGTGGGCCTCCACTTGTGCCCGTGGGTGAAATAACGCGGCCGCACCACCACCACCCCCGCATCGCGAAAAAATCTTTTTCTCGTCTCTCCTCGCTCCTCGCCGTTTCTCTCTCCTCCCTTCCGCCTCATCCGCCGCTCCCTGCGCAATCCCGGCGCCAACGACGCAGACTGGCTGAGGAGTGACCCGAATTAGAGCGCGCCCGACCGAGGTAATGCTCCCGATTTTTCTCGATTTTTTTCTGCGCGGGTCTCGTTTTGCGCGCAGTATTTAGTATTTACTGCCGTTATTCTAGTTGTTTTGCGCCTTTTTGTCTGTCGTTACTGGCGCGAATTGGTCGGGAGGATGTATCGATAACTTTTGGATGCGGGGGTTTAGTAATAGATTTGCTGGAGACGCAGAGGATCGGAGGGGGAAGAGTTTAAATTCCGTGGCGAGGCGGAGCTGAATTGTTGTTACTGTATCTTTCTCGGGCGAATCGACGCGAGGCGGATGCATTTTACTATGAACTTTTGGAGGTTTCACTCTGTCTAGGAGCGAGGCATCTCGTTGCAAGAGTAGTGTGATGGCTCTGCTCTCTATCTGGGTCCATTTCAATGTGCAGAATTACGGTTGTGTACGTAATTAGATTGTGGATGGTTATTGGAAATTCATTTATATATACTTGTTATTCGTAAAATAAAGCATGTGTGAATCACCAAATTGAATTGCTGAAACAGGGCACTTAAACTGATTGATTTGGTTGGTCCTTGATAAAAAGTAATATCACAATTATTCGTTATGGAGTGTGGAATTATAAACCATCATGAACTCAGGATTACATCTTTAGCAATTCTAATTTTAGAGATAATGTGTTCTAGTTCCAACACGCTTATGGGTCTTTAGTTCTTGTTCCTACTACTATTTCACGTCCCTTTAATCCAAATGGTAACCCTGTTCCTTCAAAAAAACTGTTCACAAGTACAAGGACATATTTGATAAGGTGGATTTAAGGTGTGAAAGAAAACATTGACACCATAGCTTATCAGTCTTCTACGACTGTTTTGAATAATTACAAGTGCAGAAAACTGATCTAGTTGTAAAACTCGTGGTTTGGTCTGGATTCACCAGAAGCCAGGGCCTAATAAAAGCCCTGTTTTCCTAAAAACAAAAATGATCTGCAACTTTTCCATGGATATTAAATACATAAATTTTACCTTTTATTTTATGGTGATCCAAATAATTATATATTAAGAGACTATTTTGAATTGATGCATTGCATTGTCGGACCAGATTGTCAAGTAGAATTTTTTTTTTTAAAAAAATTACCACATGTGATTGCAAAGATAGGTCCATTAGACAATTAATCCTTTATGATTATTGTGAGTCAAACCTATCTATCTTCCTCCATCAATGTCGATTTGTTAACATAACATTGGTGTGTTTGTTGATGCATCACAAATTACTTTCATAATTATAACTATTTATGTTTGAAATGATATATTTTTGTAGTTGTTGCTGATCCAAGTGCCACATTGGAGACCGTGTCCATGTCCTAATTTATTAGTAGGAATAGAAAAATGCCTTAGGCCCTTTTGGAATCACAGCCTGATATTTTAAAAAAATTGGAAATATTTCTTCCTTTATCTTCATATGGTTCTTTTGACATGCTCTTATTTTTATGTATTTGAGGATGCATAAGGGTTTGTCACATATTGTGCAAATTGTTTTTGTTAGTTTAGTTTCCATATTTCCCTTTTTGATTGTTAGTTAAGATGACATATCATTGTCTTTCTCCTTTTTGCTGTTTTTTTTTTGGGAACAGAGATTTTAAAGCATCTATGTTTGGGATTGGTTGATATGATCCTTGGACACGTTGAGGGATGTCCCCCTTCGTGGGGGGTTCATTGAATAAGGTGGCTTACTGTTAGGCGAACTGTTTCTTACTGAAGAGGCTCTTTGTTTCGAGGCACATAGCCTGCTAAGACTAGTACGTGGTGGCATAAATGGATGAACTGACTGGCTACTTCAACACGGTGTTGATTACAGGTGCCCTAATTGCTTATTGGAGCACTTTCCCTTGTTTCATTCAATCTCTTTGAAAGTCTATCTCTAGTTTCTTGGGCAGGTTCTTGAGCTATCAAGTATGTCTGCCTCAAATGAGAAATGGATCGATGGGCTTCAGTTCTCATCGTTATTCTGGCCCCCACCACAGGATGTGCATCAGAAGCAGGTACATCTTGCTCATTAACATTTCATAGATGCTGTAATTTTCAAGATGCCTGATGTGAATTACACTCATATCTGGTTCCATTTCCTGGATGAAGGCACAAATTTCAGCATATGTCGAGTACTTTGGCCAGTTTACAGCTGACAGTGAACAATTCCCTGAAGATATAGCCCAGGTATTATATCTTTACTATGTATTTCTCGTGGCCTTATGGTAACATGTCTATCAAATCAGCTAACCTTTGTGTACCCTTTGTACGCAGCTCATTCAAAGTTGCTATCCATCAAAAGAAAAACGCCTGGTCGATGAAGTATTGGGTAAAATGAACTTCTGGTAGATGTATATTATGCAGCAAGAAATTAATAAACAATCTAACATATTTATCTTCATACATTGCACAGCAACTTTTGTCCTTCATCACCCCGAGCATGGCCATGCAGTGGTACATCCGATCCTTTCACGCATCATAGATGGGACCATGTGCTATGACAGGCATGGTTCTCTGTTCAGCTCCTTCATTTCTTTATTTAGCCAGACTTCTGAGGTTAGGCCCCTAATATCTTGGTTAGGTGTTTTCTGTCTTGATAAGATTTAGCCACTTCACATTTCAGTACCATTTATGCTTTCCTGGTTAGTGCTGGTCGAAGTACTGTTTACTTATAATTTTTTTCCCCGCAGAAAGAGTACTCAGAGCAGTGGGCCTTGGCATGTGGAGAAATTCTTAGAGTTCTAACTCACTACAATAGACCAATATTCAAAGTTGAGCACCAAAATAGTGAAGCTGAATGTAGCCGCACGTCTGATGAGGCTACATCAAGTGATTCCTCAGGGAAGAAATCTAACTATTCTTCTGGAAATGAATCTGACCGGAAGCCATTCAGGCCACTCACTCCATGGATCACAGACATATTGCTAGCAGCACCATTGGGCATTAGAAGCGACTATTTTAGATGGTGAGACATCTGTATTTGAGTTTTTTTGTTTCTGTTAACTGAATTCAAAGGTAGCTATGACTATGTTGGGAGTGTCATGCATTATGTGGATGAGGAACACAGAAAAGAGAATAATAAGCAAGTAATACGAGAAGAACATAATGTTATCTAGGATAAGACTGATGTAAGGAAAGGAACACAACATTGAGTCAGAACTGTTTTAAGTTCAAACTACCTCTACAGGGAGGGTGGAGGTGGTTTTTTTTTCTCTCTCGAAAACGCAGGAGAGTTGCGCCTCACCGTATTAAGAAGAATATGGGACAAGAACCCGATACAACACACACCATGCCACCACAATTACATCAGTTTACATTAGCACTTTTTTAAGCAAATAACGCTACCTAACTCCAATCACATCTAATCACCCGGTGGAGGGGTGTTGGCCAGGGCCACATAATTTCAAAATCTATGCTCACCATGGTTCTGGATGGTGATGATATTGTTTGATTGTTTATAGTTACAATATTTTTTAGGCTGTTCAAAAATATGAAGTAAATTTGACTTTATAATAACTGATTACTCTGGATGGATTTGTAAATGTAAAAATATGCAGGTGTGGCGGAGTCATGGGAAAATATGCTGCTGGGGGAGAATTGAAGCCTCCATCAACTGGTCGGTAACATGAACAACCATGTATTCTATCGTAGGATAGCAGAATACAGGAACGTTCACTATTTCATTTTCCTTCATACTGAGATTGAATATAAAACTGGATATTTCTGTTCATGTAGAAAAACTATTTATTCTAAAATCCCACTGTGAAATTGAACAAATGAATTAGTATAGCCTGCAATTAATGTTTTGGCCAGAGTGGATACGCTACAGCATTTGGTATCAGAATGTTAGGGATACTGCAAAGTACAACACAACACATCTCTTTGTAGCATCTTTATCTGAAAGATCTATATTACAAGCTTTGTAAACACTTTGGTTGAGCATAACCCTTTTGCAGTTTCAATAAGGATACTATTGGCGACGTATCATAGGGAGGATTTATATTACTTAAAAAATCCCATCCACTTTGCGCCTACTCATTCTTTTTGATTGATCTGACATGAACAAGTGCTTCCATTGAGGCGTTTTACCTGTCCTAAGTGGGAGGGAGGTGGAAGCAAAAGTGATAATTCTTTTTCTTTGCATATCTAAATTTTCTTTGGTACGATAGGCATCCCTCAATTAGTAATGTTAATCCTACTAGTATGTGCATTAAGGAATGGAAGTTTCCGTAATACACATTTCCCTAATTCTATGCTTCAGTAATCCCCTAAAAAAATGTGTGGGCATTTTTAACCTAGTCTATTGCTTTCATGTTATGGCGCTATGTCATGCGCTTTATTTATGATTAACCCAGAATACTTTCAATGTGCGTGGTCCATATATATTTACTTTTACAACTGATACAAATGCTTATTACGTATGAACAAATGTTGAGTAACACATGTCTTGGTGATGATGTAGCTTTCAGCCGAGGATCTGGGAAGCATCCACAACTTATGCCATCCACTCCTAGATGGGCTGTGGCCAATGGTGCTGGAGTTATACTAAGTGTCTGTGATGAGGAGGTTACTCGATATGAGACTGCCAATTTAACTGCAGCAGCTGTTCCTGCACTACTGTTACCTCCACCCACAACACCATTGGATGAGCATTTGGTTGCCGGTCTTCCCCCTCTCGAACCATATGCTCGCTTATTTCACAGGTATAAGCTCTCAGCTATTGTATACAAAATCTACTTCACAAACAATTTATTGACATGGCATTCTCCTTCCAGATACTATGCTATTGCTACTCCAAGTGCTACGCAGAGGTTGCTTTTTGGTCTTCTCGAAGCACCGCCATCTTGGGCTCCAGACGCGCTTGATGCAGCAGTTCAACTTGTTGAGCTCCTTCGAGCAGCTGAAGATTATGCTACCGGCATGCGGGTATGACATACTTTTCTATTTGAGAGGAGTGACCTCATGTTGCAATAGGTTCGCAACCAGCATCTTTTGAGTTTTGCTTTTCATTAACCGCGATATTTTCTTAGCTTCCAAAGAACTGGATGCATCTACATTTTCTGCGTGCAATTGGTATGGCGATGTCAATGAGAGCTGGTATTGCTGCTGATACAGCTGCTGCTCTTCTTTTCCGTATACTCTCTCAACCAACGCTGCTTTTTCCACCATTGAGGCATGCTGAAGGAGTTGACGTACATCATGAACCACTGGGTGGCTATGTGTCATCATACAAGAGGCAGGTATGCAATAGATTCTATGTCTTACTATTTACTCATTTTTTCTCAAAATCTATCAATATGATGGTACTATGAGTACTAAAAGTTTTGCTAGCGAAAGTACAGTTTATCCTTTTCTTAAGCCAACATTTCCTTGCCTGTGTCATCAAGATATTATCGAAGCTATGATTATGATGCACCATTACATTGTATGGTGGTGTTGTATCTTCTATTATTTTCAAAATTGCTGATAAATGTGATATTATTTTCAAAGTTGCCGTAAAGACTCAATTTTCACTACCACAACGTTATAGCTAAACATTGTATAAAAACCTATTGTGGCTAAATAACCACTAAGTACATAGCACAGAAAATATCACAACAATAAGGTAACCACAGTGAAGGGAAAGGCTGGGCGCCACAGTGAAGTAACCACTTTATCATCAAGTTGAGGACATTGTGCAGTCTAGGTGCCATGCTACATTTGGTCAGCTAAAACACAAAATAGATTGTTTATGCATAACATGGAAGAATATTTGACTTGCTGCTATGATATGCTCATATTAGTTGATTTAACCTTTTATAAAATTTTCAATTAACATTAATACTATGGAAATAAGCTGACTTATTTCTACCTTCTGTTTGCATTACCATTCACCGGTTCACCTTCAACTACCAAGTTGGAAGTTCCTGCATCTGAAGCCACTATTGATGCCACCGCACAAGGTATTGCTTCATTGCTTTGTGCTCATGGCCCTGATGTTGAGTGGAGAATATGTACAATCTGGGAAGCTGCCTATGGCTTGCTGCCACTGAGTTCGTCAGCAGTTGATTTGCCCGAAATTGTTGTAGCAGCTCCGCTTCAGCCACCTACACTTTCATGGAGCCTATACTTGCCACTGCTCAAGGTGTTTGAGTATCTACCTAGGGGAAGTCCATCAGAAGCATGCCTAATGAGAATATTTGTGGCAACAGTTGAAGCTATACTCAGAAGAACTTTTCCTGCAGAAACCTCAGAACTATCCAGAAAACCAAAGAACCAGTCTAAGAACCTTGCTGTTGCTGAACTCCGCACAATGATACATTCACTCTTTGTTGAATCCTGTGCCTCAATGGACCTTGCATCCCGGTTGTTATTTGTGGTCTTAACTGTTTGTGTCAGTCATCAAGCTTTACCCGGGGGCAGCAAAAGACCAACTGGTAGTGATAACCATTCTTCTGAGGAAATTAGTGAGGACTTAAGATTAACAAATGGAAGAAACAGATGCAAGAAAAGACAAGGACCTGTTGCTACATTTGACTCGTATGTTTTAGCAGCAGTTTGTGCCTTATCTTGCGAGCTTCAGCTGTTCCCTTTCATTTCCAAAAATGGAGCATATCTAAATTCCAAGAACGGAACACATTCTACTTCCAAGAACGGAACACATTCAAGTTCCCAGAATGGATCACATTCAAGTTCCAAGAACGGAACACATCTAAATTTGACGGACTCTATAAAGATTATCTTACCTGGAAAAACCAATGGGATAAGTAATGAGATACATAATAGCATCAGCTCAGCCATTCTTCATACGCGCAGAATACTTAGCATCCTGGAAGCTCTTTTCTCCCTGAAGCCATCATCGGTTGGTACCTCATGGAGCTATAGTTCAAATGAAATAGTTGCGGCAGCTATGGTTGCTGCTCACGTTTCTGAGTTATTTCGTCGGTCTAGACCATGCCTAAATGCACTCTCAGCACTAAAGCAATGCAAGTGGGACACTGAGATTTCAAACAGGGCCTCATCGCTTTACCATTTGATTGACTTGCATGGTAAAACAGTATCATCAATTGTCAACAAAGCTGAGCCACTTGAAGTTCACCTGACCCTTGCACCAGTACAGAAGGATAATCAACAACACGCAGAGGAAAACAACACCAGCTCATCGGATTGTGGTAAGATCGACAAGAATGCTTCAACCTCAAATAAGAAAAATGGGTTTGCAAGACCACTCTTGAAATGTGCAGACGAGGTTCTACTAAATGGTGATGTTGCAAGTACATCTGGCAAAGCTATTGCAAGTTTACAGGTGGAAGCATCTGACTTGGCAAATTTCCTTACCATGGATAAAAATGGTGGTTACCGAGGTTCTCAAACTCTCCTAAGATCTGTGTTGTCAGAGAAACAAGAGCTGTGCTTCTCTGTTGTCTCTTTGCTCTGGCAGAAGCTCATTGCATCACCAGAAATGCAGATGTCTGCTGAAAGTACATCAGCTCATCAAGGTTGGAGGAAGGTATGAATGTCTGTGATTACTGGCATAACCGAATGATGATATGGAGACCTTTGTAATATGCTACTAGCATACTTGTGAATGAATGCCACATTTATTTTTCCCTTTATGTTTAGGTTGTAGATGCGCTTTGTGATGTCGTTTCGGCCTCACCGGCTAAGGCTTCAACTGCCATCGTTCTCCAGGTCAAGATATTGTTCGATTCACAACTGGTTACTAATTTTAGTTCAAAGTTTGGCTTAAATTTGGTTTCCTGTTTTGCTGATTATCAGAGAGCAGACTTTTTTTTAATTATGTTGCCTGCATGAAGATGCACCCATTTCCTCAGTCATTTCTCTTGATGCTTGTATCTTACAGGCGGAAAAAGACTTGCAACCTTGGATTGCTCGAGATGATGAACAAGGTCAGAAGATGTGGAGAGTGAACCAACGAATAGTGAAGCTGATTGCTGAGCTTATGAGAAACCATGATAGCCCAGAAGTATTGGTGATTCTCGCTAGTGCTTCAGATCTTCTACTTCGGGCTACTGACGGAATTCTTGTCGATGGTGAAGCTTGTACGTTACCTCAACTAGAGGTAACATCTCCATTCACGAGATTTTTCATCAAGCAGCATTAACAAAGCTGTTTTCCCCAGCCATGCTGCAAGTTAACACTAAACAACATCAGCTCATCTCATGCCCTACAAACTCAAACGGTATTAATGCTCACTATCATTCGTTTTGTGAATATGTGCAGCTTCTTGAAGTTACCGCTAGAGCAGTTCATCTCATTATCAAATGGGGAGATTCAGGTGTAGCAGTTGCTGATGGCCTCTCTAATCTGCTGAAGGCATGCCCTCTCTCTGATTACCCTCCCAATCATCTGAAACACACGTGCATCCTTCGCATTTAAGCATGCTAACTGAATACGGATTTTGCAGTGCCGTCTATCAACTACCATACGCTGCCTCTCCCATCCTAGTGCGCACGTGCGCGCGCTCAGCATGTCCGTCCTTCGTGATATCTTGAACAATGGACAAGTAAACCCCCGCAATGTGATTCAAGGGGAACACCGGAATGGCATCCAGAGCCCGTCCTACCAGTGCCTTGCAGGAAGCGTCATGAACTGGCAAGCGGACGTTGAGAGGTGCATAGAGTGGGAGGCCCACAGCCGCCGCGCCACTGGTCTGACGCTCGCCTTTCTCACCGCTGCGGCGAAGGAACTCGGTTGCCCCCTCCCATGCTGACGAGGCAGTCTCGAAACTGATATCGGCGGCTCAGCCGCACTTACGGTCGGCGCAAGCAGCTGATGCAGGATCGGTGTATAGCATGCTAGTCTCTCGCTGAAAGGATGACTGGCCGGACTGTTCCAATTCATACTGATATTAGATGGGTGTTACGAAGCATACGTGGCTTGATTCCATGAATGCAGTTTAATTGTCTCTCTCTCTCTCTCTCTCTCTCTCTCTCTCTCTCTCTCTCTCTCTCTCTCTCTCTCTCTCTCTCTCTCTCTCTCTCTCTCTCTCTCTCTCTCTCTCTCTCTCTCTCTCTCTCTCTCTCTCTCTCTCTCTCTCTCTCTCTCTCTCTCTCTCTCTCTCTCTCTCTCTCTCTCTCTCTCTCTCTCTCTCTCTCTCTCTCTCTCTCTCTCTCTCTCTCTCTCTCTCTCTCTCTCTCTCTCTCTCTCTCTCTCTCTCTCTCTCTCTCTCTCTCTCTCTCTCTCTCTCTCTCTCTCTCTCTCTCTCTCTCTCTCTCTCTCTCTGGTTGGAAAAAAGTGCATTAAAAAGTGAGAATGACATTATTGAGAAAATAAAATAACATATAATTTGAAAAGGAGAGAATATTTTATATAAAATATAGCTTTGATATGAAATCCTATTCTTTGGGTCCCACATAAACTCAAGACGACAATAATTAGCTCTCTCAGGAAACATGGTAAGGAAATGCGTTGGATATGATTAATCTACACAACAATTAATGATATTTTTGTGATGTTTGCTTCACCCATTGTTTTTGCGTATGCAATATTTTATAAAAGACGTAACGATACAAGATGACAACGTGTTCAAGAAGAAAACAATGATTGTGGTCTTTTATGCTTCATGTCATGTAATATGATGTTGCATTGGATGCTACCTCGGCACAGTTTTGACAGTATAACAAGGTACCGAAGGATTCAGTGCGCATGAATATTCACCAAACACTCATTATAATTTCTAAATCATCAGGATTTTCATCATGGTACGTTAAAGAGTAATCTTAGGCTTATTTTTCCACTTCTGTACAACTGTCAGAAACTGCGATAAGTCTGACTAGTGCCTTGATATTGTTTTCTGACATGAGTAACATGCAACAACTAGCGACACCAGTTCATATCTGATGGATTCTCATTGTTAGTACTCACAAGAACATGATGGGATTTCTAATTTGATGTCTCCTAAAGAAGTAGTAAAACTTAACTACCTCCGTTCCAAAAGTGCTTATATTCTGGAACAGAGAGAGTATTAAATATACAAAAAGAATGACAACACGGAGAGCTTATTGAACACAGAATTTACCAGTAAAATCATTAACAGCTATTTACCATCACAACTCCTTGCACGGCAGAGCATAGCTTTGCACTTGGTAAACAGAAAAATGAACTGATAATAAACGCTGCATTTCTACCAAACCAGTATGCTGCTTCCAATCTTGCCAGTAACTTCCCAGAGGGTTTCTGTATGTCATGTATATGCTGTCAGGAAGGATTTGACGATGCTTTACAACTTTACACTAAAGCACCGAGGCAGATAATGCCAAGCGAGTCCAGCACATCATCGCCTATCAATAGGCACTTCTCCAGCCAAAAATGATCAGAATTTGAGGCCCTTGAAGGAACCAAGATATCAACTTCCATGTTTTCATATGGCTCTCACCTTCACAGGTCATCATGACGCATGTCCACGGAGGGCTCATATGAACTGTAATGTATGAAGTCCTGGTCTTGGGGAGAGTTATTGTTCCGAGCCCCATTTCCATTAGGAAGTGAGTTGATGGGACTATATCCTGAAGACTGAACCAAATGGTTCAACTGGAAATTTGTCTGTAAAGGGTTGGGTAAGGAATTTGAGATGCCCACATTTCTTGTTTGACCAGTTTCCCCTACCCGAACGTTAAGAGCAGCAGCCACATTCCCAAATGAGAATGGATTGCCCCGAACAATTGCTGAAGGAGAATTATGTGGTGGCTGCGGACTTGGATACTGTAGAGGTGCTGGCAGTTCATCTGTTCGGTGTGCAATCTCATTCTGCATACAGAAGAGAAGCATCAAGAATTTGGACCGTAAGTGGATATTTCCAAAGCAATAGAGTAACTACACAATAAAAAGAAACAATTTGATCTTCTGAGTAATGTTTTAAAGCAAAGCTGGTTCCAGTGGTAACAACTTTAACAGTTCACTTGACGAACCATAGCTTTCCGATGAATTCATCCAAGTCTCTCACTTTTAAAATCATCATTAAATTAGCATTTGACTATAAAAAGGATCAACCAAAACCAAGCAAGCCATTTTATCAACAGTGTGCTAAAATTATATTTGTATACATTATGGTTATTACACAATTACATTCCCTTGGAATTTATATAATCGCACAATAAAGTCCTGAAAGTCTCTCACTTTTAAAACCATCATTGAATTAGCATTTGACTATAAAAAAGATCAACCAAAACCAAGCAAGCCATTTTATCGACAGTGTGCTAAAATTATATTTGTATACACTATGGTTATTACACAATTACATTCCCTTGGAATTTATATAATCGCACAATAAAGTCCTGAAAGTCTCTCACTTTTAAAACCATCATTGAATTAGCATTTGACTATAAAAAAGATCAACCAAAACCAAGCAAGCCATTTTATCGACAGTGTGCTAAAATTATATTTGTATACACTATGGTTATTACACAATTACATTCCCTTGGAATTTATATAATCGCACAATAAAGTCCTGAATGTTAATATCCCACACATTTCAGTTCTTCTAAAGTTTGACTATTACTATCTTCATGTCATATCTCATAAACGTAAATTTAAAGGGAAAAAAAAGGAACAATCTGCTAATTCCTTAATACATAACACCAGCTTTGGTCTTTGGTCTTTAGTCCTTAAACAGTCTAGAATTGGTCAGCTTAACAAGTCAGTATGGTTTATCAACATAAAGAAAACTGATGGAAACGCAGTTGTTCATATAACCTGCAAGTATGCAAGTACATCCGAAACAGGCACCTCCGAAGCTTGTTCTTGCTGACTGGACAACCATCGATACACAGTCTCCTGCCAAAATTCGATAGAGTATCAAGTAGTAAAAAGTTATTATCAGTCAATCATAGATGCAGACACATTGAAGAATACAAATGGATGGTTTCAAACAGTTTGCACTAGTTCCCCGCCACGTAATAGAGGCATCTGCAGCATCACAGTTCTTCCAAGGTAAGCAACGCAGAATTATGCCCTTAGTACTTAATGATCTTCCCCAAAAAAAATCATTCAAAATTAAAAGATACAATGTCTCACATTTTCCCGAGACAGCCCACGCCATCAAAAGAAACATCGTGTCATTGTGACATCAAATACTTCCAACCATATTGCTCTATTGTGCAGGGCAATCTACTCGTAGCAGTTCCAAACCCAACACTTCTATTGCTCTAACAGACAATTTTGTTATTGACCCAGCTGCAGGCTGTGAACACCAAAATAGAACCCTTCGCCCAAATTCCATCAGGCCAATCTGAATTCTCCACCAAAATTCAGGAACTGCAAAATTTCCCAATCCCAAGCGCTCAGAAACTCCAAAACAATCGTAGCAAGATCTCATCTCCCTCTACCCTCCGCGTAATCCGAATTCCGACACCAACCCGACCCAAGAACTCGCGTCAAGATCGCAGGTCTCGCGCGATGCAGCCCACCGATCGGTGGAGTAACTCGGCAATTAAATGAGTAATCAGGGGAAGGAAAGGTCTACGAACCATGGACCTGCGCTCGCCGGCGAGGAAGGACGCCTTCTGGTGCGCCACGGCCTGCGTGTACACTTGCGACAGCGCGTTCGCAGCACCTCGGAATGCAAGGTGCATCTCCTCCTCCACCTCGACTTCCGGCCGTAGCTTCTTCGCCGCGTGCGACTCCATATAAAGCTCGGCCCCTCTGAGCCGGAGACGAGGCGATGCGACGGCGACGGCGGAGGAGAGAAGCAGCGCGTGCGTGCCGGTGCCGGCTGTGGGCGATGGTGTCGCAATGGCAACTGGGATTAAGCCTCGTTCGTCCCTCGTCTCCTAAATAGGTCATATAGGTCATATTTAGTCTCCCATCTCTTAAAACCATACATATAAAGCCTCTAACTGGTTTTCTAAGACGGTTTTACACACAAGACAGTACTGACATGGATGCTGACTCAACCGAATCTTTTTCTTTTCTTATCTTCTGCTCTATTCGTGTATTTTCGATTTTCATCATGTCAAACCCTTTGCCCGGTTCTTGCACAACACCTGGAATCCCACATATGACTCTTCAAATTAGGCTCCCATCTGATTCCAACTCCATCACCATGAGCATCTCTGGTCAAATCCCTATCGAATCTTGTTCGTGGAAGCCATGGTGAGATCGAGCAGCAGAGGCGCATGGTCAACGGCACGGAGAGGTAGAGCTTCTACGCGCATGGTCGGCGGCGCGGCGAGCTCGAACTTCTGGGCGCTTGGTTTGGCAGCGCGACGAGCTCGGGTCGCTGGGCGCATGGTCGGCGGCGCCGCAAACTCGAGCCGCTGGGCGCATGGTCGGACGGCGCGACGAGCTCGTGCTACTGGGCGACGGCGAGGCGAGATTGGGTTGCTGGGGGTCATCGTTGGTGAGCTGTTGGGCGCATGGTCGACGACGCGACAAGTTCGTTGTTGTGGTGCATAGTTCGCTGTCCAAGCTCGAGCTGCAAGGTGCTTTATCTGGTTGTTTGCAAATACCTTTGGCTAATAAACCATGTTACGTATGTCAGTATTCAATCAATTTCAATGAGATTGTCTCCAATGAAACTATCACATTGCATCATATTTTCTCTATTCAAACTAGATTTTTGCAAAGATAACAAAGATGTGTATGACAAAAAATTGAGACAATAACAAACCAGTACATAGGTAGACACAAGTCGGACATACTTAACTAAAAGAAGCCATAGTTTGGTAGATGCTACACGAACAAATATAAGTGAGTATTAGACATTAGGAAGCTTCGGAGGTGGCCTGGTGCTCTTCTGTGCCCTCCTTTTAGTCTGCTTGTTTGATGGCTCTTGGACGTGAACCTTTGATGTCACATTTGATTCTGAGCTTAATGCAGTAGATCCACCTTGCTCCCTTGTAACTTTGGCCCTTGTAGAAGTACTGATTATCCTTTGATTTGGCATACCAGGCTGCACAAGAATGATATAATGATCAATTCAATACAGAAATCAAATGAACCGAACAGGGTAAGATGATTCAGTTTTTACATTCTGAATAGTAGTGCCTGTCCTTTCTGAGTACAAAGTACCTACGCCAGAAAACTTCTTTTTTATCTGGCCTGATGGATTAAACTCAGCGGC
>LAPY01000156.1:36165-54080 GCA_000970635.1 Eragrostis tef | reverse complement strand
GCTATACGAAGTTATTACGGACATCCCCTCAGAACCACCACAATAGCGTAGATTATTCCCCTCATTGACAAAATTTCCATTGTAGTGAAATCGAACTGCTAGATCATGCCACAAATTCATGGCGCAAGGCTAAGTACCACCTACGTACATGCAACCAGATGTAAATTAAAAAAAAAATCAAAGCATCAAAATAGAGTATTCAAGGAAACGAACGATGTGTCTAGTCTAGACTAAACTAATCCTAAGATACAAATAAAAATTTTCTTGTGCGGCATGAAAAGTTATTAGACAGATTGCTAACCTTCTCAATCCTCACGTATACATGCACGTGCGTGCTGTACAAATGACGGCTCACTTGATCGAATGTGTGGCCGCAAGAAAGGATCAGCGGCAGCGGTAAGTCTATGCAATTAGGGTCAGCGGCAGCAGGAGAAAGCAATTAGGGTTTAAATGATGATTAAGGATTGGTTAAAGAGATCGATCAGGGAGGAGTAAAAGAGAAAGCCATATCATATCAACCACGTCATATCTTAGTCAGCATGCCACGTATGCAAAACCATTTTAGAAACCCACTAAAGAACTTCATGTGCATGGTTTTAAGAGATAAGGGACTAAATATGATCTGTAGAGGAGATGAGGGACGTAAATTGAACCGGAAGAAAAGATGAGGCACTAAAGTTGGACTTAGTCCGGCAACTGGCGCTGGTCCACGCGGTGGGCTCTATGGACCGGGCGTTTGGTGAACCGGGAGAGGCAACCACCGGCCACGTGACCCACGTCGGTTCTGGGCTGAACTTTTTGTATCGCCAAACTCCGACCCAACAAATGCATCATCAAATAGGCCTCTGTGAGAGCTTTCTTGCCAGCCCATGCACTGACTTGCAGAGTTGCGGCCCAACACGTGTCTAGCAATCCGCGTATCCTTGGGGGTACCGGGTACATCCGTAGCAGTGTATTCCAATCCAATCACGAAATATTTGGGGGGTGGGATATAACACAGAGGAGGAGTGGAGGCGGCAAGCGAGGCCACCAGTGTTCAAAATTTCCCCGAAAATTTTCGTTGTCTCCCTCTCGCTTCCTCCTCCCATCCTCTTCCCGCTCTCCGCTCCCGCTCCCTCTGGCGCGGCAAAGGTACGGCAGCCGTCGGTGGCCTGCCTCCAGCGGCGCGTGGTGATCCGCGGGGCTCGGCTGCGGTGCCGACTCTGGCCACCGCTTCCTTCCCCCGAGCGCGGCATCCCTCCGGGGCCTCGACGGCCGGAGCTAGGGTTTCGACGCCTTGGGCTCCGCGGGCCGGCGAGATCTAGGGTTGCGACTTCAGGTATGCCTCCTCCAGCCGCTCGCGTTGTTTGCGGTTAGGCGGTTAGTTCGTTCTGTTAGGGAATCGTGTGATTAGGGGTGCTGAATCCTTCGTGCTAACTGTACTTCGTGGATTAGGATCTTAATTTTAGGGTTTGAGTCGCGGATTTGTATTGGGGCCTGTGGAAGGCTCTAGCTTTTGCGTCCGCCCTTTCTTTCTTTTTTTTCCCTGGACACTCAAGCATGGCCGACTCCGGCCGCCGCCTCCTTCCCCCGAGCGCGTCATCCCTCCGGGGCCTCGACGGCCGGAGCTAGGGTTTCGACGCCTTGGGCTCCGCGGGCCGGCGAGATCTAGGGTTGCGACTTCAGGTATGCCTCCTCCAGCCGCTCGCGTTGTTTGCGGTTAGGCGGTTAGTTCGTTCTGTTAGGGAATCGTGTGATTAGGGGTGCTGAATCCTTCGTGCTAACTGTACTTCGTGGATTAGGATCTTAATTTTAGGGTTTGAGTCGCGGATTTGTATTGGGGCCTGTGGAAGGCTCTAGCTTTTGCGTCCGCCCTTTCTTTCTTTTTTTTCCCTGGACACTCAAGCATAATCCTTTCCAGGCGTGAACGAATTGGCCAGGAAATCTCTTCTTGTAGAAAGCATCCATTGAACATCATAGTGCAGGCAAGAGTTTCGTTTTTGATTAATTGCTTGGTTTTGTCCCAAAAAAATTTTAGAACTTGAGTTGAAATGGCAATCACAAATCTTTACTGGAAAAATGTCTACATTTTCTCTGTTGCAGTAGATAGTTCAATTATTAATGCGGAGTGATTATATATTCTGCATTCATCCTTATATTGATGTTTATACATGATTGATATGAATCACCTGCTGTTGTTTGAATTTTAGTTT
This sequence comes from Eragrostis tef, assembly GCA_000970635.1. NCBI lineage: Eukaryota > Viridiplantae > Streptophyta > Magnoliopsida > Poales > Poaceae > Eragrostis > Eragrostis tef. The sequence continues at coordinate 51,888 of LAPY01000156.1, read as the reverse complement.
GGTTAGTGGTGTATTCCTGGTCTATTTTCTGATTCGTTGTAGCAAGCTTGTAAGTACTGTTTCCAAGGAAAAAGAATCTTATGAAGATGCAGACAATATAGTTAGGCCCTTAGAATGAAGAACAAAATAATAATAATAAAAACTAAAAAATGATTAAGCTAAATGATTGTGTAACTTGCTATCTGTAGGAAAAGGGCTTTACAAGTTTCAAGAGGAAAGATAGAATTGGATAACCGCTGCTGAGTATTGAAAAACAATGAAACCTCATCAACAGCATTCCAGTGCAACTGGCATGGGTGCAAAGAGCAAATCCAGTTGGAACAAGATGCAAGGCCTGAAACCTTGCGCGCATATCAACAAATCGTCAGGTGATGTGTTGGTATTCTCAGTCCTCGCATATCTAGTTATCCATTGAAACTCTAATCTAATAAAGACCAAAGCCATGTGAAACTATGCTTATTGTATGATCTGCTAAGCTCTTTACAGTATGACTTGGGATATTTCCAGGCTTTATTCTCAAATAAAAACTTCATTTTCAGGCAATGTTGCTGCCAAACGCAGAAGGGGGCCTGGTTTCTCGCTGGACCAATCACATACTGAAACTGAGATACCATGTAAGACAGGCATTCTCATGGAAGCACCATCTAGAGACTCTAATAAGCTATCTACTCGGCCACCAAGTCACTCAGGCAAGATCAAGCTTCAACTTTTCCCAATAGATGAGACCATTCAGAAGATTTTGCAGCAAGTGAGTAAAGTGCATACACTAGTCTTCTTATTTGGTGGTTCACTCTCTTATATTTGCATGCCTTATTGGTTCATTTAATGTGACAGGAAAAGCACAATCCATACCTAGAATTGATTTTGGCTCCTCGAAAGAAGATATCCTCAGTTGTTCAGCATCTGAACACAAAATGGGGCAGTGCCCAGTGTGCGAAAGGCGAGCTCATGCTCTTCCCTAATGATGCTAGACTGGATAGCATAGCTGTGAGTGAAAAATGGACTCTTAAGGACTCTTGCACGGCAGCTGATGTGCATGTTGCTGTTGGCAGCCCTTCGACATTTCGTTTAAGGTTCAACCTTTTGCCCAGAAATAATTATTTGTTTTGTATCCTTGCACGTTACGTAGGGAAAATGATGACTAAATCTTACTTCTTTATTATGAAGGTATGGTTGGTTTGGGCCCAATTTGAAGCAACAAATCAGTGAATCATCTTTGGCATCGGCACACTTTGCAGGTAGCACTGTTGTCAACAAGCCTTCAGATCTTGTTTTCGGTGGACAGAAACAAATGGTTGCCTCCAGTGAATTCCCAAGTAACTTTGTAAAACCATCCATTGTGGATAACACAAATACAGTGCAGGCAGTGGTGAGTATCAAATGTTAGTCTTTGTTGCAATTATTAGTGAATTTGGTACATGGTTTCTGATATTCTGTATATGTTTCTAAACTAGGATAACCAAATCAAAGTGGCGCCGCTTTCATGGCTCGACGGCATATCCAATATCAGTTTTGGAGCACTGTTATCTGAAGCTGCACCTTCTCAGGACAGCAAACCATTGCCTTCACAAATGAGCTCGGGTCTCCAGCAGGTCCCTGGTATATGTGATTCATTTGATGCTGCTATTGCCTCCTTGATTGCTCGCCAGCAAGGAAGTAACCAACCAAGAGTGTCAAATCCATCCCTTTGGGAGGCAGAGGAAAGTTGCGACTTCAGGTATGCCTCCTCCAGCCGCTCGCGTTGTTTGCGGTTAGGCGGTTAGTTCGTTCTGTTAGGGAATCGTGTGATTAGGGGTGCTGAATCCTTCGTGCTAACTGTACTTCGTGGATTAGGATCTTAATTTTAGGGTTTGAGTCGCGGATTTGTATTGGGGCCTGTGGAAGGCTCTAGCTTTTGCGTCCGCCCTTTCTTGTTTCCCCCTCTAGATACTCGAACATAATCATTTCCAGGCGTGAACGAATTGGCCAGGAAATCTCTTCTTGTAGAAAGCATCCATTGAACATCATAGTGCAGGCAAGAGTTTCGTTTTTGATTAATTGCTTGGTTTTGTCCCAAAAAAATTTTAGAACTTGAGTTGAAATGGCAATCACAAATCTTTACTGGAAAAATGTCTACATTTTCTCTGTTGCAGTAGATAGTTCAATTATTAATGCGGAGTGATTATATATTCTGCATTCATCCTTATATTGATGTTTATACATGATTGATATGAATCACCTGCTGTTGTTTGAATTTTAGTTTGGTTAGTGGTGTATTCCTGGTCTATTTTCTGATTCGTTGTAGCAAGCTTGTAAGTACTCTTGCTTCCAAGGAAAAAAGAATCTTATGAAGATGCAGACAATATAGTTAGGCCCTTAGAATGAAGAACAAAATAATAATAATAAAAACTAAAAAATGATTAAGCTAAATGATTGTGTAACTTGCTATCTGTAGGAAAAGGGCTTTACAAGTTTCAAGAGGAAAGATAGAATTGGATAACCGCTGCTGAGTATTGAAAAACAATGAAACCTCATCAACAGCATTCCAGTGCAACTGGCATGGGTGCAAAGAGCAAATCCAGTTGGAACAAGATGCAAGGCCTGAAACCTTGCGCGCATATCAACAAATCGTCAGGTGATGTGTTGGTATTCTCAGTCCTCGCATATCTAGTTATCCATTGAAACTCTAATCTAATAAAGACCAAAGCCATGTGAAACTATGCTTATTGTATGATCTGCTAAGCTCTTTACAGTATGACTTGGGATATTTCCAGGCTTTATTCTCAAATAAAAACTTCATTTTCAGGCAATGTTGCTGCCAAACGCAGAAGGGGGCCTGGTTTCTCGCTGGACCAATCACATACTGAAACTGAGATACCATGTAAGACAGGCATTCTCATGGAAGCACCATCTAGAGACTCTAATAAGCTATCTACTCGGCCACCAAGTCACTCAGGCAAGATCAAGCTTCAACTTTTCCCAATAGATGAGACCATTCAGAAGATTTTGCAGCAAGTGAGTAAAGTGCATACACTAGTCTTCTTATTTGGTGGTTCACTCTCTTATATTTGCATGCCTTATTGGTTCATTTAATGTGACAGGAAAAGCACAATCCATACCTAGAATTGATTTTGGCTCCTCGAAAGAAGATATCCTCAGTTGTTCAGCATCTGAACACAAAATGGGGCAGTGCCCAGTGTGCAAAAGGCGAGCTCATGCTCTTTCCTAATGATGCTAGACTGGATAGCATAGCTGTGAGTGAAAAATGGACTCTTAAGGACTCTTGCACGGCAGCTGATGTGCATGTTGCTGTTGGCAGCCCTTCGACATTTCGTTTAAGGTTCAACCTTTTGCCCAGAAATAATTATTTGTTTTGTATCCTTGCACGTTACGTAGGGAAAATGATGACTAAATCTTACTTCTTTATTATGAAGGTATGGTTGGTTTGGGCCCAATTTGAAGCAACAAATCAGTGAATCATCTTTGGCATCGGCACACTTTGCAGGTAGCACTGTTGTCAACAAGCCTTCAGATCTTGTTTTCGGTGGACAGAAACAAATGGTTGCCTCCAGTGAATTCCCAAGTAACTTTGTAAAACCATCCATTGTGGATAACACAAATACAGTGCAGGCAGTGGTGAGTATCAAATGTTAGTCTTTGTTGCAATTATTAGTGAATTTGGTACATGGTTTCTGATATTCTGTATATGTTTCTAAACTAGGATAACCAAATCAAAGTGGCGCCGCTTTCATGGCTCGACGGCATATCCAATATCAGTTTTGGAGCACTGTTATCTGAAGCTGCACCTTCTCAGGACAGCAAACCATTGCCTTCACAAATGAGCTCGGGTCTCCAGCAGGTCCCTGGTATATGTGATTCATTTGATGCTGCTATTGCCTCCTTGATTGCTCGCCAGCAAGGAAGTAACCAACCAAGAGTGTCAAATCCATCCCTTTGGGAGGCAGAGGAAACATGTCATGCATTTTCCTTCCAGAATCAAACTTCTAAAAGGACACCAAGTTCAGTTCCTGGCAACAGTAGTGGGACTGTTACTGTGTCTGTTCTGGGTGCAATTCCAGAAACTGGCACGGATGATGATCAGGTACTCTTGCTTGCTCTATTCTCGTAACGTTTTTTCTTATGAAACACTATTTTGTTGCTTATCAGCTTTTCTTGCTGCAGCAATGCTCTTCTAAGGGTAAGGAAGAAGATTTAAACACTCAGACACCAGTATCAATGGATGATCATAATGCAAAGCCAGAGGTCTCAATGGTACCAGTTAGGACCCCTGACAAAAATTGATATGTTGCTAATTTTTCTTCGGTCCTCAAATTACTATGTGTATCTTACATATGATGTGACATGTTTACTTTCAGCATGAGTCCACTGGCGACCCAGAGCTTGGAGCATCTTGCTCTAGACTCTTGAGTGGAACTGACAGTTTAGGGCTAACCGGTTTACTCGCGAACAGCTTGGATGGGTTCCAGAACTTCTCTATTTTCTGAAGCTCAAATATCCATATAGAAGAATTAGGGCTATACAATATGGACGAACTGGATGTATAGATTCACTGGATTTCTACTTCATTAACCGAACCGAAGCCACTTCTGTAGATAAATTACTCATCAATGTAAACATTTTACGAGTTGCTAATAGCTGCTGCTGGGTTTGAAAATATATACTGAAATTGGCAAGAACCTGTTTGTCTTAGATTTTATAGTTCTCATTACACCCTGCTTGCAGTTTGCAATTGTATACAGTATACACATCAACTCTTGGAAACATCAATGGCTGAGGTGATCTGTTTCTTGAGCTGAAAATGTTGTGCTTGCATATTTCTTTTACCTATTTTGGCAAAGAGCGATTAAAAGGACATTGGAAAGCTTGGACTAACCACTTTAGCAGTTTGCCATGATGGCCTCGGGAGTTGATCGACCAGACCAATTCGTGTGTGCTTCTCTATACGTTGTTCGAAGGTCATGATTCTCCTCTGGGTGCTTGTTTGTTGGTAGTTGCTTGTTCTTAAATAACAAAATCATTCAACTGACACTGAATGTTCATTATAACCAACGTCATGAAACCTTTTTTTTTTCAAAAAAGAAAGTTGTAGATCTCTTTTTTTTTTCTGGGTATTTATGTGTACTTGTCGAGCATTCCATCCTCCTTTTAAACTAATTGTTGCCAGTTAAGCAGTTTACTCACGCAGTCTGACATGTTCGAAAATTTGAGAGAACAATTCATCGGACAGGGAAGTCTGAACAGTCTTCCATATGAACTAGCCCACCATCTCTTTCGCAACCATCTACTATGAATCCGCGTCTTTGAGTCAAACAAGTTTGAAAGATTTTGCAAGTTGCAGCGCCACGAATCTGGCCTGCTTCGTTTGACCACCAGATCCTCTCCCTTATATAATACGCCCAAAAAGAATTAAGTTCTAATATAGGAGTAGGTGCACAGCAACTTGCCTAGAGATCTGTATGCGACATCTAGTCAAACTTGGCGCTCTGAAGAAGTCTGAACAACCACCACTATTTTTACGATCGCAGATGCTTCATGCCATGGCCCATGAGCAACACCTTCCTATCACAAACTGACTGTAGAAACGGTACGATTGATCTTTTGCACAAATATTTGGAATGGTCAACATTTCTTTAATTCGTCAAAGTCCCTATAAATATGATAAATTTGTGTCCTTTTTTTTGGAAGAGTTTTTGTGTGTGAAACCGGTCAAAAAAAAGAAGAAATTTTGTGTGAAAGGAATATGTAACTGCCGTCTCACTCTCAACCGCCAAGTTGTCCATTCATAAATCCAGACGTCACTAGTACATTACTCATCCAGCTTGTTTCGTACTAATGACAAAATACCAAAGCATTTAGTTGACACAACATCAATAACATATATACACATTTTTTCCCTTTTTTCTGGCAAACATATTTTTCCCTTGACAAATAGGGGTCATACATATCGTATAGAGTATAGATTACTTTGTTCCTCTTATCCCATGATTACCGACGCCGGAGCTGCCAAACGGTAGGCCTAACCGAAGGCTTAATGCTACTCCACTTGGCAAGGGCAAGAGAGATTATCATAAAGCTTTTGAACCCTCAATAAAATGGTTAAAGATGATACAGAGGAGAACGGACACTAAAACAAACAAATGCGTGTTCAAGAATATGGCTCCATCAGTCCATTTTATGAGCAAAAGTACGGGATGGTTAGCTAGAATCATGAATGGATCCGTCTCTTTATTCCAAAGTAATGGAATACTCAATCGACAATAATGACCATGATCAAGACAAACCGCCAATCAGACCGGACCATGCGCCAAAACGTGTGTTTTTTTGTTTGGGAAAAATTTAGCGGAGTACTAGTACTAACATTAACAGGTATAGGATAAGGTAAGAAGGTAAGACGGAATTGTTTGTGGACTCTAACTACTGTTTTTTTTTCTTACGGTCCTCTAACTAATGTTACATCTGTATCTTGTTGCTACGGTGGTTTTCAATGTTTATTTTGTTTTGCTAGTGACGGTGGTTTTCAATATGACTCAACTTTTCAACAAGTTGCCTAAAAGTCTTATGTAAAAAACGAAGGGAGTATGTGTGCTTATTACTTAGATAGTTCTCAGATTTAAATCAATCATCTCTCAGTTATGGATTTGAGCAATATAACTCGAGGAGAGTACATACAGATAATCTCAACATCGAAACAGCTCCTCTTTTCGACCAACATAAAGTTTATCCTATGCCTCACTTTTGAAATTTTAGACTTTGACCACATGGTTGAATTAGAATGATAGATTTGCAAGAATTCTTTTTATAATTGGACGTCATATTCCGCTTAAGAGAGATATGCGGCATATGCCTACTTCAAAGAAGTATTCATTTGGACTTTAAAGTTCTTAAACCGTGAGGTCCAAAAAGAAGGGTTTTCTAAAAGGCATTTATCGAGTAGGAATCTGGCCTATGATATGAAATACTAGATACTACTATATGGTTAAGACTACCCATTTCCCCGACCCTATTGCACTTACAATTCAACAAATGAAATGATTGTATATAGAAATGATTCCTTATCATCTTGAACAAACAATAGCATCAACAAATGAAAACCATGAGATCAGTAAAACCACATTTCTTTTGCATAAAGGAAAATGTTATCCATTGTAAGCATTGTTAGATAAACAAATGTTCTCCTAGATAGTGTGATACTAACACACGAGATTGGTTATGATTGCCGTATCCTGTTTAGTTATGTTGTTGTATTCAAGTAGCTATATCTGTAAAGATGTCTTGTACTCCAAGTAGTTAGGCAATCGTAACCAACTCGATGTGATCTCTGTAATCCACGTAAGGGGAGTTTCCTCACCTATATTAACACGAAGCCGCCGCACCGAGAGGTCACGGCGTTCCACCTAATCTTCCGCACCTTTGATTTTCACATGGTAATCAGAGCGTAGATCCAATCCACCTTCGCCACGGCCGGTTCCTCCTCCAACACTACCCAGCTATACGCCAATGCCGTCACCGAGAAACTGTCCAGGGGCAACCACGCTATGTGGAAGGCTTAGATCCTAGCCGCGCTGCGTGGCTCGCGGCTTATTGGTCATGCTACAGGCAAGACTCCGGTGCCCGCCCAGGTGATCGATGGCACCGGCGCTGATGGCAAGGCTGCCAAGGTGCCTAATCCCGTATACGAGGAGTGGTATGCATCTGATTAGCAGGTCCTCGGATTCCTACTGGCCTCTCTATCACGAGAGGTTCTTGCGCAAGTCTCTTCCAAGGAGACCGCAGCTGAAGCCTGGCGCGAGATTGAAAGCATGTTCTCGTCCCAAACACGAGCTCGTGCTGTCAACACTCGTCTCGCGCTCGCGACGACCCAAAAAGGGCAGATGACAGTCGCAGAATACGTCGGCAAGATGAAGTCCCTCGCTGACGAGATGGCCGCCGCAGGCAGGCCCCTTGAAGAAGAATAATTGGTCGAGTACATCCTCGCGTCATCACGTCTCTTGTCGCAAGAGTCGAGCCGGTCTCGATCGGGGAGCTGTATTCTCAGCTACTCGCGTTTGAGACCCGGGTTGATCTCATGGGAGGTGGTGCAAACTCATCTGCTAACGCGGCCAATCGTGCCCGCGGCATGTCGTACGGGCGCGGCAACAGCGAGCGTGGTGACCGCGGTGACCGCGGGCGCGGTCGCGTCGAGCAAGAACGCACTCGCATTCCTCCTGGTGCTCCCAATGGCGGGTCGCAGCGTCCAGGCCCCAACTCCAGCTACAACAGGCGCAACCCCAACGACAAGCGGCCGCTCTGTCAGGTGTGCAAAAAGAAGGGCCACACCGCCGACAGATGCTGGCAACTAACACACGAGATTGGTTATGATTGCCGTATCCTGTTTAGTTATGTTGTTGTATTCAAGTAGCTATATCTGTAAAGATGTCTTGTACTCCAAGTAGTTAGGCAATCGTAACCAACTCGATGTGATCTCTGTAATCCACGTAAGGGGAGTTTCCTCACCTATATTAACACGAAGCCGCCGCACCGAGAGGTCACGGCGTTCCACCTAATCTTCCGCACCTTTGATTTTCACATGGTAATCAGAGCGTAGATCCAATCCACCTTCGCCACGGCCGGTTCCTCCTCCAACACTACCCAGCTATACGCCAATGCCGTCACCGAGAAACTGTCCAGGGGCAACCACGCTATGTGGAAGGCTTAGATCCTAGCCGCGCTGCGTGGCTCGCGGCTTATTGGTCATGCTACAGGCAAGACTCCGGTGCCCGCCCAGGTGATCGATGGCACCGGCGCTGATGGCAAGGCTGCCAAGGTGCCTAATCCCGTATACGAGGAGTGGTATGCATCTGATTAGCAGGTCCTCGGATTCCTACTGGCCTCTCTATCACGAGAGGTTCTTGCGCAAGTCTCTTCCAAGGAGACCGCAGCTGAAGCCTGGCGCGAGATTGAAAGCATGTTCTCGTCCCAAACACGAGCTCGTGCTGTCAACACTCGTCTCGCGCTCGCGACGACCCAAAAAGGGCAGATGACAGTCGCAGAATACGTCGGCAAGATGAAGTCCCTCGCTGACGAGATGGCCGCCGCAGGCAGGCCCCTTGAAGAAGAATAATTGGTCGAGTACATCCTCGCGTCATCACGTCTCTTGTCGCAAGAGTCGAGCCGGTCTCGATCGGGGAGCTGTATTCTCAGCTACTCGCGTTTGAGACCCGGGTTGATCTCATGGGAGGTGGTGCAAACTCATCTGCTAACGCGGCCAATCGTGCCCGCGGCATGTCGTACGGGCGCGGCAACAGCGAGCGTGGTGACCGCGGTGACCGCGGGCGCGGTCGCGTCGAGCAAGAACGCACTCGCATTCCTCCTGGTGCTCCCAATGGCGGGTCGCAGCGTCCAGGCCCCAACTCCAGCTACAACAGGCGCAACCCCAACGACAAGCGGCCGCTCTGTCAGGTGTGCAAAAAGAAGGGCCACACCGCCGACAGATGCTGGCACCGCTTTGATGAAGACTACGTTCCTGATGAGAGGAACGCTGCAGCGGCCACGAGCTCCTACACAGTCGACAACAGGTGGCTCACCGACACGGGTGCCACCGATCACATTACCAGTGATCTAGAGAAGCTGTCCATCCGCGACAAGTACCATGGAGGCGACCAAGTTCACACCGCCAATGGCGCAGGTATGAGCATTAGTCATATTGGCAATTCTAAAATTCATACCCCTAGTCGCACCCTCCACTTAAAGAATGTCTTACATGTCCCTGATGCTAGTAAAAACCTTGTTTCAGTCCATCGCTTTACTAAAGATAATCATGTCTTTATGAAATATCATCCCTTTTTCTTCTTGGTAAAGAATCTGGACACGAGGAGCGTTCTTCTTAAGGGGGCATGTCAAGGGGGTCTCTATCCCTTTCCTTCTGCATCACGTCTCAAGCAGGCGTTTGGAGTCAATAAGCCATCGTTAGAAAGGTGGCATCATCGTGTTGGTCATGCAGCTCTTCCCAATGTGCAAAGAGTTGTTAAAAATTTTAGTCTCCCTTGTTTAGATGAGTCAAACAATAATTCAGTGTGTGGTGCTTGTCAACAAGCCAAAAGTCATCAGCTACCTTACCCTGTCTCCACTAGTAAACCAAGTTTCCCTTTACAACTTGTTTTCTCTGATGTTTGGGGCCCTGCATCTGAGTCCGTTGGCAGACATAAGTATTATGTGAGTTTTATTGATGATTTTAGCAAATTTACATAGATTTATCTACTCAAAGATCGTTCTGAGGTCTTTCAACGATTTCATGATTTTCAACATCTTGTTGAGCGACTCTTTGATCGAAAAATAATTGCTATGCAATCTGATTGGGGTGGTAAATATGAACGTTTGAATTCTTTTTTCACTAAAATTGGTATTTCTCACCATGTCTCTTGTCCCCATGCACACCAACAAAATGGTTCCGCAGAACGAAAACATCGCCATATAGTGGAAGTAGGTCTTTCTCTACTTGCTCATGCCCATATGCCTCTCAAATTTTGGGACGAAGCTTTCATTGCTGCCACTTATTTGATCAATCGCATTCCTAGTAAAGTCATTGACTATTCCACCCCTTTGGAGCGCTTATTTGATACAAAACCTGATTTTTCATCTCTTCGTACCTTTGGATGTGCATGTTGGCCCAATCTTCGCCCTTTTAATACTCGAAAGCTCCAATTTCGATCAAAAGAATGTGCTTTTCTTGGCTATAGCCAGCTCCACAAAGGGTTCAAATGTTTAGACATTTCTACGGGTCGTGTCTACATCTCTCGCGATGTTGTTTCTGATGAGAATGTTTTTCCATTCTCTAAGCTTCATGCAAATGCTGGAGCTAGATTACGCTCAGAAATTCTGCTGCTATCTCCATCACTTGTTAATCCAGGGGGTGAATTTTTAGATAGTCATATGCCTAATGTTCAAGATAATATGCCTTCTGGTGATGATATGCAGCAAATAACAGCAGAACATGACACTGGCGCGGAGCACGGAGTTGATAATGCGCCAGGGGCGCAGCCTGCCGCACGCGCTCTGGGTCTGCGCGTCTCTCCTGGCGCCACCTGTCCCGCATCTGGTGCGCCTGTGCGCACGGACGCGTTGTCTTCACTCGCGCACGAATTGCCGACTGTCACGCGGCCAGGGGGCAGCGCACCTGCGGCGGGACCGCGCGATACCGACAACGCGGTTTCACCTGACGCGCCTGCAGCAGGATCTTCATCGCTTTCAGCGCCTGCTGCACCTGCAGCAGCCTCTGATCCGATCCTGCCGACTCCTGGATCCCCTGTGGCTGCTGATCTAGTAGCTCTACCCGAAGTTGCACCAATACAGCAACCTCCAGCTGCTGCGCCACTGCCTCTTCCAGAAGAAAATCGACCATGCACGCGTCTACAAGATGGTGTACGTAAACCCAAGGTATACACTGATGGTACTATTTGGTACGGTTGCTTTACGTCTACTGGTGAAGCACAACGATTAGATAAGGCTTTGAGTGATGATAATTGGAAACATGCTATGGATGAAGAATATAATGCTTTGATTAAAAATAATACTTGGCATCTAGTTCCTCCTCAGAAAGGTAACAATATTATTGACTGCAAATGGGTTTATAAAATCAAAAGGAAGTCTGATGGTAGTTTGGATAGATATAAAGCTCGCTTAGTAGCAAAAGGGTTCAAACAGAGATATGGGATTGATTATGAAGACACCTTTAGCCCAGTCATTAAAGATTCTACTATCCGAATTATCTTGTCTATTGCAATTTCTAGAGGATGGCACTTAAGACAACTAGATGTACAAAATGTTTTTCTTCATGGTTTTCTAGAAGAAGAGGTCTATATGAGACAACCTCCTGAATATGAGAACAAAAGCATGCCTAATTATGTTTGTAAATTGGATAAGGCCTTGTATGGTTTGAAACAAGCACCAAGGGCATGGTATGCTAGACTTAGCACTAAGTTACTTCAGCTTGGTTTTAAATCCTCTAAGGCCGACACATAATTGTTTTATTATCATGGAAGTGGAGTAACTATTTTTGTGCTCATATATGTGGATGATCTTATAGTTGCTAGTTCCACAAAAGAAGCTACTTCAGGTTCGCTGCATAATTTGAGAAAGGAATTTGCATTGAAAGACTTGGGTGAGTTACATTATTTTCTTGGTATAAAAGTTTCCAAAGTTCATAATGGCATTGTGTTGACTCAAGATAAATATTCTTCTGATCTCTTAAAGAAGGTTAATATGTCTGCGTGCAAACCATACAGTACTCCTCTTTCCACTAGTGAAAAACTATCTGCTTATGAAGGAACACTGTTGGGTCCTAAAGATGCTACCCAATATAGAAGCATAGTTGGGGCATTGCAGTATTTGACTCTTACAAGACCTGATATTTCATTTGCGGTTAACAAAGTTTGTCAGTTCTTGCAGTCTCCAATAGATGTTCATTGGGCAGCTGTTAAGAGAATCTTGAGATATTTGAAGCAGTGTACCAGGATTGGGTTGAAAATGAGTAAATCAAGATCAATGCTAGTAAGTGGTTTTTCAGATGCAGATTGGGCAGGTTCTCCAGATGACAGAAGATCTACTGGAGGGTTTGTTATTTTCTTAGGCTCAAATCTTGTGTCATGGAGTGTGAGGAAACAGGCCACTGTATCAAGATCAAGGGCCAATTTCGTAGGAGCCATTGCAATTTTCCGCAATCGCGAATTTGCCATCGCAAAAGTGGGTATCCCAAAATGCCAGCAGGTTGCAATTTCGGTCCCGTACATGCCATGGATGAATATTTTCCGTCAGTCAGCAGGTAACGGAGGTAGAAAAAGACGATTTTACCCCTGGCGAAGGCTGTTTGACAAATTGATGATTCCGTGTATGCCATTGTAATGGCGCAAGCTGTTGAACTCTTTTATGACATTATAATCCGTAAATTTCCTGATTCATTTGTTTATTTCAGCAAATATTTTCAAATGGAAGGAAAAAATGGTAAAAATCACTATAATAAATTAAATACAGCTCATAAATTTTGAACATGACCACAACAAATGTTGTTAACCATTAGCACCAATATTGTCATTCAACAAGTCGAATTCACTATAGGTGTGACACATCATAATTAATTAAGGTTGTTACAAACCAAAAACCAAAGTGCTAATCAAGTCTCAGAGAGACACGTTAATACAAAATAGCGAATCCACTAGATACAAGACATGCAATCACCCAGCTAGCTGCTTAAGCTTTTTTTCTCCTCGTTTTGGATCTAGTGCCCATGGCTGGACTGTCCTGTGGCACCGCTGGTGGTATGCGCGTAGAAGGAGTAGTAGGAGTGGAAGGGGCAGCTGTAGGACTTTTCTTGCCCTTCTTTGAAGGAGTGGAAGGAGCTGCTGCGCTGCTCCTTTTCTTGCCTTTCCCTGGTGCTTTTTCCTCATCTGTTTTCTTCGCCCTTTTCTTTCTTGCTGCACCTTTATTTGTTTTGTTTCCATTTTTTGTCTTTGTTGGTGCTGCTGCAACTTCACTATGTTCTTTCTTCTTCGACGTCCGCTCTTGCCCTTAGCTTTTGGTGGCTAACTTGAAGATGGCGCTGCCACGATAGCCAGAGGACCTGGTGCTTCAACTTCATTTAGAGGACTCAAATGCAGCAAACATATCCATCATATTCTGGTCATTTTGCACATGGACATAACTTTTTAAATCTGGCCTAAAATAACTGAGCTTAAGGCATTCATTCAACCCCCATGGATACTCTGCACGAAACTCGTCCACAAAATCTTTGTAGTTGGTTGTGTCTTTGTCAAGATACTTAATGATAACATAAGATGACTTCGGAGATGAAGACCATAATTTCAATTTGAATGTGGATGTCGGGTCCATCCTGTGAATGAACACAGGAAGGTGTTAGCTACATCTACGGTTCTATGTCCAGCAATGAATCAAACTCTATTATGCAATTGATGAGTACATCGAATACATACCCTTCAGGAATTTCCGAAACATCCATCACTGGTTTGCAATCTCGCCCTCTCCTCTGCTGCACCCGCCTCGCCCCTCCTCTGCTGAAGCCATCGCGCCCCCACGACCCCCAGATCCACGTCGGGATCACAGGCCGCCGGTACCCATGGGAGCCGCGACTGCTAGGGTGGCAGAGACGAACACCCAGGGCCTGTGGGGAGGACGATGCAGGGGCGGGCTGGGCGGAAGCTTTGTCGACGGCGATGGATTCTGGCGGCGGCGCCCAACCCTAGCAACGAACGGGAGAGTCGATTGAGTCTGGATCAATGTCCTCCAGTCTTGCTCGATCTATTCCAGTCTTGCTCGATGTCCTCAAGGGCAATATGGCCATTTAGCTAAATAATACACGGTCTTGTTCACGGTGAAAACGGCCATGGCATGAACGGTATCGAAATTGCAACTCCATGGCATATTTGGGATTAGAGGTTTTGCACTGGCATGTATGAGAACCAACGAAATTGTAATGGCATACACGGAATTATCCTCAAGATAAAGTACAGAGGCTGAGTATAAAGCCATAGCAAATGCTACTGCAGAGATCATGTGGATACAAACCTTGTTGAAAGAAATTAGTGTAGCATGTCCTCCTACAGCAAGGCTTTGGTGTGACAATATAGGAGCTAAGTATCTCTCAGCTAATCTTATTTTTCATGCTAGAATGAAACATGTTGAAGTTGATTATCATTTTGTAAGAGAACGTGTAACACATAAATTGTTGGAGATTGATTTTGTTCCAACAGGTGATTAAGTGGCGGATGGCTTCACGAAGGCTATAAGCGTTCGACAGTTAGAGAATTTTAAACACAATCTTAACCTAGTACGGTTATGATTGAGGGGGGCTGTTAGATAAACAAATGTTCTCCTAGATAGTGTGATACTAACACACGATTGTCGTATCCTGTTTAGTTATGTTGTTGTATTCAAGTAGCTATATCTATAAAGATGTCTTGTACTCCAAGTAGTTAGGCAATCGTAACCAACTCGATGTGATCTTTGTAATCCACGTGAGGGGAGTTTCCTCACTTATACTAACACGAAGCCGCCGCACCGAAAGGTCACGGCGTTCCACCTAATCTTCCGCACCTCTGATTTTCACAAGCATATTTTTCTCTACAGATTGATGACAATGTACTCAATAGTTTTCCGCCTGTAAAATACTGATTTCATATATCAGCCAAATAAGTCTCGATATACAAATAAATGAAAATAAAGCGGAGGGTGTAGTAGTTGAGGGAACCTACTCATTATGTATTGAAGTACTAGATTTTTTTTCTGAAGACAAGAATGACACCTTTTCTTTTTGCTCAACGAAGCATATCAAAATTTCAAACGACAATTCCCTAGTAGCATAGAAAAGATACCTCAGTTTAGCACTCATTTTCCTCCAAACATAAAGTCAATTTTTACGGCCTACAGATTTATACCACGGAAACGTGTAAAAAGTATAATCGGCGTGACCAGCCAGACGGAGCCACAAGTAAATTGCAAGGAAAACAAATCAGATATACATTTTTATAATTATTATAAAAAATACATTTTCTTTCTCCCAAATCCCAAAACCACCTACGGGCCCACCGTCACGGCGTCAGGCCATTCTCCGTCTTCCATATATACGCACGATGAGGGATCGGCGGCCACTCCTCCCGCTCCCCTGAACACACCACAACCACCATTCCTCTCCAACTCCTCCTCGCCATGGACGGCGGCGGCGGCGGCTACAGCCCG
>LAPY01000155.1:281675-302024 GCA_000970635.1 Eragrostis tef | reverse complement strand
AGGATAGAAAAATAAGAACTGAGACACCGGGGTGTCACAGGGCGCCAATACTTGAGACAGCGGATATGGCGGCTCGCCTCCTCGCCGACGGTGGCATGGAACCTCTTGATGGCCACTAGGGTCTCCAGGCCGTCGTCTCCAAGGAGACTCCCTCTGAAGACGATCCCTGCTCGACCCTGCCCCAGCTTCGTTCGCTTGCTGAAGTTCCCCGTGGCCTTCGCCAACACCTTGTACCGGAACTCTCTGTAGTAGATCACGTCGCCGCGCCGCTCCGCGTGAATTGGCTGATTTCTCACCGCCAGCGAGTTCCTCCCTGGGCAGCCCAGCTCAGCCAGTTCGTCACCGGTAGACGACGAGGTCCCGTCGCCAACCGGACACGGTGCGCTCCGCTTCATAAACGCAGCGACTCCACGCCGATTTTCCGCTGGATATGCAGCACCAGCAGAGGATGTCCATCGCTACCACTACGCCGGAGATCAAGGCGGCTGTCTTCCACAGAGGCTTGCGATGGTACAATTTGTCAACTTTTTTGATTTGTGCGTTCCGACGACTGACCAGAAGAAATTTTATACCTAGCGGGGCCAAGTTGCGTATCCCGTCTTATTTCCATACATTAGTTAGTATTGTATCGTACCATGCATATATACTAAGTATTATATGGGAACATTTCACGCTCACGGAAGACTTGACATCAAAATAATAACACAGCCAGGTCAGCTACAACTGCATATTTAGCTTACGTATGTATGCCAACGAATTCGTGTTTATCCAACGATTCAATCTTGCCGTGTATAATCAATTGCCAGACGCGTCTTGGTCGCTTGGCGCAACCTCATTCCCATTTTGTGGCACATCGCCACAAATACCCGTTGGTTACAAAAATGGAACCTCGTCGAGAGGGAAACAACCCCGACCACCAGCTAAGGCCCCTAAATGACCACGCAGTGATAAAGAGGTGGGGGTGCAAAGACAGCCAAAAGATTTGCCTAGAAGCAGCCACCCTTTATAGAGTGTGTAATAGCTCACTGATCGAGCGCCCTTGCACTGAAGTTGAACGGAGCTAAGCGATCTGCCAAAGCTGTGGGATGTTAAAATGCATCGGTATTCTCATGCGTTTAGTATGGCAGTCAGATACTCTTATCGACTTTGTCGTTTGTTTACCCAAATCCAGCAGTCAGTCGTAGATTCAGAACCGACAGCTATATAACTCATCCATCACAATTGTGTGTATCCACGAAATCTCGTGTCGATCGGTTTGCAAGAAATCGTTTGCTTTAAGTTATCAGCTGTCGCATACTGTTTACTCGTCTATGTTGTGTTGTCACCCTTAAAGCCCTCTGTAGTAGTGAGATCTTTGACTTTGGTGTCTCTATACACAAAATACATTACAACTTATAGGTACATTAAAATTTGAAATTTGCAAAAGATGCATTTCTACTTTAATATACATCTTCTATACACACAAAATATATGTTTTTAATAATATTCCCCTGCTATAGTATCCTAGAAACAAAAGCCATGCTTTCATATTGTTCCACCAGCTAAAGTTGACTTTTGGGGCTTTCATATTGTCCACCAGCTAAAGTTGACTTTTGGGGTGTGTGCCAGCTAAAATCACACTGGTGTCCTAACAGATAATTTTATTTTATACTAATCAAGAAAAGGGATCTGATATATAGCAACTGATCTGCGATCAGTGCTACACAAGTGATAATTTTTTCTTATACATGTAAACAATGTTTGGATTCCATCGCAACTACCAAGTTGCCCTGTGCAGATGGAGGCTAGATCCACAACCGCATAGACCCTCATTATACGGCAAACCTAAAAGTGTAAGCCACCATGTAACCCCAAAATGGTGAAAGAATCTTCATAAGAGATTCTTCAAATTTTGTGCCACTGATATTTCGTCATGCAAGCTGTCCTCGGAGAAGATTAAAAAAAAGCTGGCGAGTCAAGAGGTTGAAGAAAGAAGTTGTACCATCCGGCTTGAATCCGTTCAATCAGTAGTAGTCGGCTGAGAATTATCAGCTCCCATATTTTTTATATTTTCGAGTTAGGTGTGCCTGCTACCAGAGTGCAAAGAACCAGCAAACAGCTGTGTAGTCAACGGCTCGAGGTGTGCCCTCAACCCCCAAAGCCAAATTAAAGCCATGGCGAGCTTATGCTCTCACGGCCATCTCTCGGAATCATCCGTATGTGAAGCTAGCTCCTCACAAGCACCAGGTATCGCTCTTTCTTCTATTTGCTTTGTTTCTGTATAAAAATGCTTCATTTTGAGAAATACCGTACCGATTTCCTCAAAAACAAAGAATCAGGAAAGCATAATTGAAAGGCTTTTTAACCCTGTTGCTGATGGGCGACATGCCAGACCGGAAAGCTCACAACAAATTCCTTGAAAACTGAGTGGATCTTTTTTATCCAATTGTGCATAATCCAACTATTCTAGTAGTATCGCCTTCATGGTAATTTTTCTATGATGTTCTTATTTACCATTCATATTACGTTATTATGGAGGTGAATTCAATGCAGTGTTTTTAGTTTAAGCGAGTCCATGCAGATACGAATTATGCTTCTGCGCAACTAGAACTGATCCCTCTAGCAAGGCATTGCATACAACAACGGCCAAGTACCACCTTCGTCAAGCAATTCGAAGTGAACTATTGCAACATAATTTATTTTCTCAACAATCTTAATCGTCTTGGACAGGCAAGGCCAGTTGTTCTTAGAGAGTAGTATCGAACTGCAACTTCTTGTCTGTATTCAAATACTGAACTCTGGCGCTAACAAGTTGTCCCCCAAGCTGTTAGTTCAGCCATCTACTTATACAAAACTACTAGCAAAAGTGCCCCTTCGTTGCCACGGGCTGGCCAAATAAAAAATCCCTCGAAATTATTTTAAGAAATTTATTGTTACTCATACGGCCATATTATTTGTTTTAAACTTTATTGATTGACCATACATATGTAGTTGTGCTTTTAAATAAGAACAAAGTTATACAAATTATCAATGCAACGTTACGAAGGAACTAAAACAAATTAGGACAACATCAAGATAGATGACTTCCTCTATCAAACTACATCCAACGGCGCATAAATCAATAAGAAACATGCAAAACATGATTCTTTTTTGAGGTCCAAAAAAGTTAGTTCACTTCCCCTATATACAAGGATGGTAACTCATCAAATGCAAAAGTTCATTCAAGTATAAACAATGGTTTTTGCTCCAAAGGATTCCGAGTTGAAAACAAATACCTTGTTACTTACAACCTTGACTATGAATTGAAAAGTAACAACTCATACAAAATTCTCTTTGAAAGTGCACCAAGCATCACTCCTGACACGATACTGCATCCAAAACACCAAAACACCCAGCCACCCTCCACACAGCTTCACCTCCATGCTCCTCTCATGCCCACGTCTCGGTCATGCTGTCAGTCATCACCACTAGATCATCTTGGTCTAATAGCTTTTGATACATTCTGAACTTGAGACCTAGGACAAAAATCCGATGATGGTTCACAGGACAACTCCCAACTTTTGAGCATGCATGTTGTTTGTCACCACAAACACACCGAGCTCTCCAGACGCAATTCTGAAACTGATGTTTGCTTCATGAAACAACTACAATAGATCCTTGCAAAATAGTACACGAACAACCTCACTTCAAATATCAGAGATGTAGTTTACAAGTCTACAACTACAATAGATCGATCGAGTTGCATCCTTTGGAGGGGAAACAGTCATATTCGTGGGCAATCAAATTCAGAGGACACATGAGATGAGAAGATCAATGCAACAAGAGTAGCAAGCATAACTCCTAATTTGACAAAGGCAACCTACCACCTAGCTAGCTCCTTGGAGGAGGCATTCATCTCTATCACACACTAGTGAAGGTTCATGTTTTCTTTTTCTCCCCTTAGAAAAGAGGCAACGAACCAATCTCCATTGCAAGAACGCCTAAAATGTTGCAGAATAGCACATCTAGCATCCTAATAGACCAAATAGAAACAGGGCAAGGATCGACAAGTTCAGAATAACAAAAAAACATCCTTCAAGTTGTAATGCACTTGATTCTAGCCATGCTGAACTTGTGGAGATTCACCACTTCAATTCTGAAACCTTGGCGTACAAAGAAAAAAAAAAGAAAGAAGTATTACAATCAAATTGTTGTGATTGATATCCTATCACAGAAACCAATTGTAAAATGTAGTATGTACAAGCATTCCTCTATTTGCAATTTAGCATAATACTAGGTGAATGCCCGTGCGTTGCTACGGGTGACAAAATTACAATATCTTCATCTTATCACACAAAGAAAGCATATGCAAATGAAATTATGAATGTTAGGAGTGGATGGACATGTTTTCATTTCACAATAAAATACTTCGAGAACATTGTGAGCACATGTATATATGGTTCACCAATTTGAGTGAAACATGTTTGACATGATCATGACCAAATTGTTGAACTTTTTACATCAGATGAACATAAGCCACGATTTTCAATAATGTGATCTTCCTCTTCTCCTCCTCTACATAGAGTGCGCCAGTCATATCCTATCTCCCATTGCTAGTGATGTCCCTGATACCACCACTTCACGCATGTCAGTCATCCATGTCTCTACTGAAACCACCTCTCCTAGTGTTGGCAACTTGGCATGCCACCTTGGCATGAAACTGTCTCTAACACCCTGCCAGAGAGTAATAGCCATATCGCAATAAAAGGAAAGTTGTCACTCCTTTCCTAATGAAAATCATCAGTTCAAAACTGGAGTAAAAAATACATATGTGTGGTAATAAGGAAAACATATTTTTGGGATCCCAACTTTGTTTCCAATGACATTATTGTAAAATTCTATTAAAAAAAGAATAATTTTGTACAAGCTATTGCAGATGGTCCTGATCCTCACTAAAAGACAAGTGGACAAACACATGATTAAATATTTTTCAATGGCAAATATAAAATTGTCCCCACTCCCCACCTAAACAGATGGATGTGCAATGCGTCAGAAAGTATTCAAATAAAAAAATCACACATCGTATTGGTGCCCCAATCAATTTGGCAAAATACTGAATGCACAACAATAGGAGGCATCCAAATAGAATTATTATTTTCATTTTCCATAACATAAAAAATATAATACAAGGTGTGATTAAACTTATTCCTGCCTCCATGTCTATGTCAGAAAGACACTCTGGTTTAATGAGTAGAAAATTCGATTGTATAAAGCACTGAAAATTTTGTTTTATAAAGCTTCAACAGGGAGTCCTTTGTACCAAATTGGGCCACCTTTATGATCCCACCTAAAAGAAAGGCACCGTGGACACCAGGGGTTCCTGCAGGTTACATGAAGGCTGAAGCTCAAATAAAGATAAAAGTATGTGTCTGAACAAAATCCAAATACAATTGATTAGGGAAAGATATATCAGTTAAGTGAAACGAAGCTGAGTATCAGTTACAAAGGGATAGATAAAAAATCAGATTACAGTTTCTAAGTTGTGGATGTTTGTGAACTGACTAAAATCAAATCAATCAGGACTAAAGGTATGATAATTTGACTACTACAGTTTTTTTATGAAAAGAAACCATACAAAGCATATTGCATTGCCCTCCCGCATTTGACACTGCAATGTTCAGAACTAAATAAGAAACGAATTACTCAATATGCATCACTGCCAAATGGTTTCTCCTGTACAGTGCAGGTTTTCTACAGCATGACATTATGAAACCGGAGTTTTCTAAATAAATTATGCATACTGATCAACCTATAATTAGCTTTAAGCTGCCAATGGTTACTTGTCATGTTGCCTGAAAATTATTCTTTGCAACACTGAACCAATTCTGAACTCTGGAGACACTGATTCTGCACAGGCCCGAATTGTACAATAGAAATCCACAGTTCTTGTAGGATTCCCAGACGAATCCAGTTCTTTACAATGTAATCCTACAATCTACTTAGTCTGGTCAGTCCATAAAACGGGCACATGTATTACTCCAGAGTCAAATTAAAATGCTTGCTGACGAATCTTATCAACACCTAGGTTGCTGGTTGTATAAAAATTCATATTGAGATCAGAGCACTAAAGCCGAAGCTGAGTATCAGTTATAAAGGGATAGATAAAAAATCAGATTACAGTTTCTAAGTTGTGGATGTTTGTGAACTGACTAAAATCAAATCAATCAGGACTAAAGGTATGATAATTTGACTACTACAGTTTTTTTATGAAAAGAAACCATACAAAGCATATTGCATTGCCCTCCCGCATTTGACACTGCAATGTTCAGAACTAAATAAGAAACGAATTACTCAATATGCATCACTGCCAAATGGTTTCTCCTGTACAGTGCAGGTTTTCTACAGCATGACATTATGAAACCGGAGTTTTCTAAATAAATTATGCATACTGATCAACCTATAATTAGCTTTAAGCTGCCAATGGTTACTTGTCATGTTGCCTGAAAATTATTCTTTGCAACACTGAACCAATTCTGAACTCTGGAGACACTGATTCTGCACAGGCCCGAATTGTACAATAGAAATCCACAGTTCTTGTAGGATTCCCAGACGAATCCAGTTCTTTACAATGTAATCCTACAA
This sequence comes from Eragrostis tef, assembly GCA_000970635.1. Lineage (NCBI taxonomy): Eukaryota > Viridiplantae > Streptophyta > Magnoliopsida > Poales > Poaceae > Eragrostis > Eragrostis tef. Next base: position 295,424 of record LAPY01000155.1, on the reverse strand, counting down.
TCTACTTAGTCTGGTCAGTCCATAAAACGGGCACATGTATTACTCCAGAGTCAAATTAAAATGCTTGCTGACGAATCTTATCAACACCTAGGTTGCTGGTTGTATAAAAATTCATATTGAGATCAGAGCACTAAAGCAAACCCGCAATTGGATCAGGCAGGAACACAAACCATATTTGAGAAAGCTATACGAAACTGCTGCTGGCGGCGGTGCGCGCTTCTTGCCGGGCGCTGCAACGCCGTTTGGCCCGGCCGTCGGTTGCGTGACTGCGTCAACGCTGCACGTTCCTGCCTGTCGCTCAGGAGAACCTGCCCTCCGCCACCATGAATCGAAAAATCAGAATGAGTTTTGAGATTACGACTCGCTCACCGGTTCAGTGTGAAGGGCAGGGACCGCATCTTCCACGGCGATGACGAGGTTGTTGGGGGCGCGCCGCTCCCACCATGGAGCCTGGTCATCTCGGCCCAAGGGGTGGGGGTGGAGCCGGGGAGCGGGGAAGGAGGCGGCTGCGGCGTCTAGGGCGTTGGGAAGGCGGGGAGGGGAGCACTGGCCGATCTGTGCAGAACGTGGGAGTTGGGGGAGAGGATCAGATCTGGTGGGTTGGTTGCGTGGTGGGGGAGCCGATCTGGGGGATAGGCGCGCGAGGATAGCAGGACGCGGGATTTGAATCGCAGGGAGCCGAATACGGATTTTTCGGGGGCAGAATAAGCCGGGGCAGACCACCACTTCGGAATTCATGAGTTGTAGAGATGCAAATTATCATCTGAATGCTCTTTCAGTTGCATTAATAGTCAACGTCAATAACTTTGACTCCAGCTAGTTGAGTTATGATTACAGTGTCAAACTACCATAATTAGGTACGTAGCATGTAATGTCATGGATGCCATTTATACCGGTAAAGAAACTAAAAGAGACTGCACTTTAACAATGAAATTAAACAAAAGGTTACTTCTGAATCTGCAGACTACTTCCCGCAATAACACCAGCAGCAGGAAACCATTTTAGTGATGAACTGAAACTTCTGTTGTCGAAAACAAAAACAAAACAACTAAAAAAAGATGCTATAAGCATGTGCAAAACCAAATAGAGGCATTTCTGATTATAAAAATCAATAGAGGCACATGAATCATTGTCAGACAGACTCGAAATAACTGCTTATTCAGATCGAAATAGAAAAAAAAAAGACTGCACCTGTGAATTGGTAACTCGCTAGTTGCTAAAGAACATTCAGGCCCGGAGCTGGATGAGATTGTACGTGGCCTGTCATGGATGTACTTTGGCCTGTATGAATCACGAAAAATCAAATAAGGCTTTCTTTGAAATTCTTCAGGTCTTTCTGTTTTGAGTTGTAATTATCTTCCACCAGACCCTATATTGTATTTAAGGTCCAACTCTCAATAAAAATCATAAATTTCAGTATTAACTTTATTACAGATGAAAAATCCTCGTTTGCACTACAGAACAAGAGAGCCCAGGATAATTTTCTAGCAGTATCAAGAGGGGACATCACAAAGTCATCCATATCCGACTCATGAAAGTAATCTAGATAAATATCGTGCTTAGAGCCACAACTTCATGGGTATTCAGATGAGGCCGCGCGCAAGCGGCGGGTCCACCTGTCGGAGCCCAACTTTTTAGGTGGGAGAAGTGTGCGATGCATGAGAGTGGACTCACAAAACAAATAATAAAGAGTAAAGATATATTAGCCACCACAGAAAGAAAAGATATGTAATCAAGGATGTGCAAGCTGATTGGGAAATTCCTAACTTTCAATAATGTTCGTCAGAAACTGGGTTCAAACTGGGTTCCGGTACTCATTGCTCGTCGCAGTAGTCATTTCAGTAGTTTTCCATTTCCATCTTTGTGGTAAAAGATGCTATTATTTTCCTCTTAACACGCAAACACTACGATTACTTCTTCTAGTAATGATTGGATCTCAGTTGAAATGTGACCATCTTGATCCATATATGTATTCTCGTTTTATTTGACAAAATTATGTATCAACATTAATTCCAGAGTCTTTTTTTAATATTTTATGATTTCAAGTTTAGAACCAACAATGGGCAGAGGTTAATTTCACGTACATCATTATCATCCTTGCTTGTTTGTGTTGTCATGTGAAAGCCAAAATTTTGAATTTTTGTTGTAGAAAGATTCATGTGATTGGTTACCGCTACTCAGCAAACTGAAGTACCATCACAAGGGCCATGGCAGAAGCTTCTATAGTAGTTTTGCTTCAGAAAATTGCAATTATCCTGGGAGCATCAGCACTGAAAGTAATTGGCACACAACTGGGAAAGGAAGTTACTATTTTACTTGATGTGGAGAACAGTATGAAGGAAATTGAGAGTGAATTTGACATAATGCAAGCCTTTATAAGTCATCTAGATTCAAGAAGCACAGATAACAAAATATTTGAGTCATGGCTCAAGCATATAAGAAAGGTTGCATTTGAAGTTGAGGATACCATTGATGAATATGCCTTTCTACTTGGGAAGATGAATGGATCAAAAAGTTCCCTAAAGAAAGCATTCCATCTTTCGAGAAATGTCAAGACATGGCATCATGTTGCTTCTCAGCTGAAATAAGTGAAGCTTCGTCTTCAGAGCCTAACAATCATGAAAGAGAGATATGGCATCAAGATAGTTGAACATGGTGAAAACTCTTCCAGTAAGTATATTGGTCGTCGTCTCTACATGTCTGAATTTTCTTCCTACCTAAATGAAGACGATGGAATGGTCGGGCACGATGATGAAGCACAAAGATTAACATACTTCCTGAATGAGGGATGCTTGGATCGTGCTATTGTATCCATTTGGGGAATGGGAGGGTCGGGCAAAATAACACTGGCAAGTACTATCTACAAGAAGCAAGATGTCAGAAAGAGTTTTGACTGTCATTTGTGGATCTCGGTATCACCAAATTATAATGTCGAAGATATTTTGAGTAGAATTATGAGACAACTTCATGGGTATTCAGATGAGGCCAGAACAAATTATCCCCGGGATATGATGGCATGGATACAAAATTATCTCGAGAACAAAAAGTACCTTATTGTTCTAGATGATATGTGGGATAGAGAGTGTTGGCTATTTTTTTGACCATGCCTTTGCAAAGAATAAGCTTGGCAGTAGAGTCATCATTACTACTCGTACTGAGGGTGTTGCATCACTATCTCAAGATAATAATATTATAAGGCTTGGCTTCCTTCTAGAGGAACAGTCATGGCAACTCTTCAGCAAAAAGGCATTCTCAAAGCTCAGTGAGGCCACATGCCCTGAAAATCTCGTTCATTGGGCTCAAAAGATTCTGGAGAAGTGCCAAGGCTTGCCTCTTGCTATTGTAGCTATTGGCAGCCTTCTATCTTACCGTGAGATGGAGGAACCAGAGTGATCATTCTATCACCAACTTAACTGGCAGCTAAATCACAATCCAGAACTCAGCTGGGTGTCAAGAGTTCTAAACTTGAGTCTAAATGATCTTCCAGCCCATTTGAAGAACTGCTTCCTGTATTGCGGCTTGTTTCCAGGAGATTACCAAATCAGAAGGAAGTGGATCACTAGATTGTGGATAGCTGAAGGATTTGTTGAAGATCGAGGACCTGAAACAACGGCAGAGGAAGTGGATCACTAGATTGTGGATAGCTGAAGGATTTGTTGAAGATCGAGGACCTGAAACAACGGCAGAGGAAGTGGATCACTAGATTGTGGATAGCTGAAGGATTTGTTGAAGATCGAGGACCTGAAACAACGGCAGAGGAAGTGGATCACTAGATTGTGGATAGCTGAAGGATTTGTTGAAGATCGAGGACCTGAAACAACGGCAGAGGAAGTGGATCACTAGATTGTGGATAGCTGAAGGATTTGTTGAAGATCGAGGACCTGAAACAACGGCAGAGGAAGTGGATCACTAGATTGTGGATAGCTGAAGGATTTGTTGAAGATCGAGGACCTGAAACAACGGCAGAGGAAGTGGCAGAGGACTACCTCAAGGAGCTCATTCAGAGGTCCTTAATTCAAGTCATGGAGAGGAATGAGTTTGGAAGACCAAAAAGATTTCAGTTGCATGATCTGGTGAGAGAAATTACTCTCACTGTATCAAGAAAAGAGAGGTTTTCTCTCATATGTAACCATCCAGACGTCACAAACTTGGTTGATGATGCACGTCGTGTGTCTGTGCATAGTGGAGGCCAAGTCTTTGAAGCAGGCTCAGGTTCACAGCAGCTGCGTTCTTTTTTGTTATTTGACAAACATGTCTCAGTTATGTGGATCCGCACTGCTTCATCAAGTTTCAGGTTGTTAAGAGTCCTATGCCTCAGATACTCTCTCCTTGAGGTTGTTCCAGATGCAGTGGTTGGTTTATTCAACTTGTACTACCTTGATATGTCGCGAACAAACGTGAAGAAAATCCCAAAGTCAGTGGCTAAGCTCAAGAACTTACAGACATTGCATTTGAGGTTCGCTCGAGTCATGAAGTTGCCGCGTGATGTTACAATGCTAACAAGTCTCCGGCACCTGTCCGTGAGCAACGACCTATTTGGAACATCAATACCAGGGAACATCTGTGGCCTCAAGTCTTTGCAAACCCTCAGGGAGGTAAAGGCCAGCAAATATTTAGTCCAAAATCTTGGATATTTGACACAACTAAAGAGCTTGGGTATTACGGGGGTGCTGACAAGTTACAATGAAGACCTTTGGGTTTCCCTCAGGAAGATGACCATTCTTAACAAACTGGCTGTTGCAACCCGTGACGAGGATGAAGTACTCAACTTGGAAAAATTGGAGCCCCTTAGAAACCTGGAGAAATTCTACTTGACTGGCAAGCTGGCAGAAGGTAAGCTTTGCTCTCTATCTGGTGGCTTCCAGAAGCTCAAGCTCTTATCAATGCGGTGGTCCGGGATATCACAAGATCCCCTCAGTTCGTTATCTCAGATGCTGAATCTTGTTTACCTCAATCTTTACTGTGCGTACAATGGGGAGAAATTGTCATTTTGTTCCGGATGGTTCCCAAAGCTCAAGCATCTCTACCTAGGGAAGCTGGAAAATTTGAAGTCGATGGAGATTGATGATGGTGCCATGAAGAACCTCGCATTTCTAGAGCTTCAGGAACTGTGGAATTTCAGATCCGTGCCAGAAGGCCTGGCGTATCTAAGGTCGCTCCAGCACTTGTATGCTCGAAACATGCCAGGAGATTTTGTGGAGAAGCTGGAAGGTGATGGCAGAAGCTTTGTTCAGCACGTCACGAACATTGAATGTGTGTGATATACTAGTCCAGGTGGTGACAATATTGTTTACGGAATCAGGACTCATGTCATTAACATTCCTTGAAAGGATTGTACTGGTACTGTTTCACCCAGGGTTACATTCTCTGGTAATTTTCTCTGGATTGTAACTGATAATTACTTTATTTTCAATCTTGTGCTCACCCGTGACATCCTTTGGTAATTAGGATACAAATTCTACCAAACGCATTAATGTGGCATTGTTGTTTGGGTACACGTTTGTCATAAATCTGTTGCTGATGTTTCATACAGTATAACCTTGCCTCCTCGCAAAAAAAAAATACAGTATAACCTTGCCCATCTTTATTGAAAGTTTCAGTCGAACTAGGCCTGGTTAGAACGATCATAATCAAATCCACCAAGTTCTATTACTCTGTATTTGTGCGTGTTTTATGATTTTGACAATTCGATATCCAGAATTACTTGCCTTGCCACACCCTATTTGTGTGTGCTCGAACAAAAATTCTCAGTTAGCTGACTGCCACCGGCCATTGATTCTTTCAGTTTCTCGTTCTCTCATTCTATGTGGAAAGCAGCGCCTGCAACTGCCGGGATGCCACACACAGACTCTCTCCTAGGTCAGACTGTCGATAGTGCGGCCCATGATTGTTGTGCGAGCCGAGCCCGTGTCTCTCCAAGACTTGAAATCCATTCAAGCAAGATTGTCATAGTCTTGAGAGCCCCTGAATATCCAATGTCGCAAGGCGTGCCGTCATGTACAGCTTCCAGCCTGATATATAATCCGAGATACATCCACTGGCTCGGGCGCTAATGGTCTTCCTCTACTGAATAATTGTGCGCCCGAAGTATCTGTCGCTGGATACCGTCGGAAGTCGTCGCATCCATTCTTGCCACGCTCAACGTCACACAAACAGAGTCACGCGCAACACAACCCAACCTCCTCCTCCTCCTCTTCCCCTTCGGACGACCAAGACCAAGAACGCTACCGGACCGATCAAGCCATGGCGTCGCCGGCGATGCCAAGGAAGCTCTCATCCCTCGCGTCGGACGCGGCGCGAGGAGCCCTCGGCTTCGGCTCCGCCGGCCCCGGCGACGACGCGGTGCCGTGGGACGTGGTCGCGGCGAGGCTGGAGGAGCTGCTCCGGTTCCTCGCCTCCGCGCTGCAGGCGCTGGTCGCGGCGCTCCAGGACCGGGCGGCCGCCCTGGGGCGGTGGGCGCAGGCGGCGGCGCCCCACGCCGTGGCCATGGTGGCGGTTCTGCTCTTCCTCTGCTGCTGCTGCGGGTGCTGCCGCCCGCGGCGGCGGAGAGGGCCCGGCGGCCGGCGGCGGGCCCGTGGTCAGGTACCGCCGCGGCGGCGGCGGCGTGTTCAGCATGCACCCCAACAAGCCCATAGTGTGATGACTGATTAAACTGGTCGTTTGCATAATGATTGGCCATTTCTGATGCAAATATGGAATTTTTTTTCTTTCTTTTAAAACAAGAAGATGCATATATGGGGAGATATCAATATATATCCATTTGTGATTCTCAGTATAAAAAGAAAGAAAATAATGGTGTGACCGAGTGGTATGTATAACTATATAGCTTTCTGAACTTCGATGAGTTTTATGTTCATGTTGTGTAATTGTACATCTGTTTTGTTAAGATTGTACGAAGCCAGAGAGGAAGTTTGCAATTGTATCTGATCTATCTGCACAGTCACAAGCACATGCATCAGAGCCTGCGGCATCCATTAGCTACAGATTCGAAGGCACAAACAGGGGCCGTGTCCAAGAGCCTAACTGGAAGCACAATGACAAGGCCTTGACAACAAACTGATTTGAGGATTAGGAGTGCCACAATGTCACACTACATTACAACCCTCTACGGGAGCCATTTCGCCACCAATTCTCCCCATTTATGGATGTGTTACACACTTGTCATACCAATATACACTGCCACTCCACTCCAGACCACACCAGATGGAAGGAGTAGCGGTTATGCTTCTACACTGTTAAATATCATTAATTTACACCACATTAATGTGTCATGACTAGTCTAGCCTAATCTGCGGTAGAATCTCCAGGCAACCGCTCGTACAGCCGGTAGATCAGCCGTGATTTTGTCATTTGGGGCTCCCTCTCGAGTACGTTGATGACGTCCTTGACGCAGATGGTTCGTTGCGGACCGACAAACCCACCCCTGCCAGGTCTTGTCATGCCTGCCGCAACGAACAATACCATGTGTACACTGAGTTTGAAACATTTTAAACTGCTGCAATATTGAACTGTGAAGATAAACTGACGTAAGGTAACAGGAATTAAGTTGCTGCTTTACCAGATCCAAATGCTGCGGAATGGCTCCTCTTAAGACCATCGTGGCGGTCACCAGGGCCTTTTCCAAACATGGATGATGACCTTGATAGTGGTCCTCTACCTGACTGTGAAGAGGCACCCACATCAATGCCTTCTCGCTTCTGTCTAGCTTGCTCAGCCATAAGCTGCCACTTTGAGAGCATATCACTTCCTCCAACTGCTTGTCGGGCGGCAACATTTGCAGCAGTCGTTCTCATTTTATCATCTTCTTCTTTGTTGGGCTATGAGCGGTTAAGGGTGTCAGTAAACAGAGGAGTGGCAAAACTGAGACATCGCAGCTGAAATGTTACCTTGACATTCTTTGGACGACTTTCCTCTTTTTCCTTTTCCGATTCTGCACCACCACTGCCATCGGCCTAAAAGAAAGGCTCTAGTAAATCAGTTTCACTAACTGATATCCATGTCAAACATGATAGCCTACTGAAACAACTGGGACCAACACATAATGTACAGAAATGAATCATAAGGCATCAAGGACTTGGTAGAAAATTGGGACTGTGTTATTTTCCAACAACAATGCTGTGGGGCTTAGAACAAGACAGATACAGAAATCTTGAAATACCAATGAAAAATTCAAATAGAATAGAGATTATGAACCACCTCTGTTTGTTTCTTATTCTTGTCAGCTTCTTCTGCTTGTTTTTTATCCCATTCTTCTTTAGCTTTCTGATTCATCATCAAAATTTGACGGCCAACATCTGAAGTGATAACTAATCGATGACCAGTTTTTTCGGTGTCGATTCTCTAACAATAGCAATTGAATGGTCAGTACCAGAAAGTAGCAAGTAGCGATATGCCATCACTGAGTGCTTTCGAAAAAAACAAACCTGTTTTGAAACTCTAACGAGTGTACTTATAAATCTGCGCAATCTCTCCTCGACACACTGCAAAAGAGTTACATTTAATAACATTATGCAAGATTGTTGACAACAATAATAAGGATAACTCACCATTGATAAACAATGCTCAACATCACCACTAATGTTCTTCAGGTCGTATTTGAGAGCTGACAAAAACATTTGGACAGTAAGTGTTCCCGTTAAAATCAATATAAAATAGTTTCCCAATTTTGATAATAAGGTTAACGAAATTAACTGATTTCTCCTAGTTTCTTCAGCAGTGGATGCCTGCGTAAAAAGAGTTTTTCTTCTTCTTCCTGTGCAATTCTGCGTGCTGCTTCTGTGGCAAGGCTCTCTTCCTTGGGGGCAGACAACAGCTGCTCTTCCTCTTCCTGTCAAAATACAAAGGCATTGGCACAATGTAATTCCTCCAATATTTCACAAAAAGGAGGAGCGCACGATTGTGAATTTTGAAAGATATGAAAGATGTAACAAACAGGCGTGCCCAATGCGTAAAATCAAGTTTATTTTCTCAAACATTAGTATGTCATAAATCATACTCCCTCTGTTCTCTTTTTGTTGACGTTGGGACAGCAGGATTAGTGTCATAAATAAAAATGGAGGGAGTATAGCATAAGAATTATTGATAGAGGAGGAAATCCACACTGATGTTCAAATTATGATGACCCTGTACCCAAGCAGTGCGACAATGACCGGCACTCTCGCAGTAGCACCAGTGCAGCACAAGGGAGGACATACTGGGAACGTTACTATAATTCCTTGGCCTTTCAATGTCACGATGGAACTAACTACTACATAAGATATCCGTCTAACTTGGATATAATGAACAGAATCAAATTTCAGTATCCAATGTATTTATGTTGTAGGGAGTAGGGACTAGAAATGAATTTTTCTTTTTGGTACCCTGCAGCAAGGATTGCATTACCCATTATCTCGGTAATACCGGACCAGACCAAGATATCCGGTTTACCAGAAAACCAGTAAAACTGATCCGGAGACCGGACAAAATCCAAATTCCAAAATTTGAAACAGAAATTCTCGAAATTAGCGGTAAACCAGGCCAGTTTACAGGAAAATTCGATCGTTTGCTTGGTAAAAAAAAATCAAGGAAGGTTGCTGGTTCGGAAAAAAGATTAAAAAAAGATTCTTACCTTTTTCAATCCAGAAAGCTTGCTCGATTTTTTTTAACAGACCAAACGATCGCCATTTCCACCATTGGGCTGCAAATTTGATCTAGTTTTCTAACATATTGTTTGTTTCAAAATTGTTCAAATTTTCAATTTTTTAAAAATTTGAATTGGAAAACAGGTCTCCCGGGTAAACTGGACCGGACCGGTTTTTCTGAAAACCGGTCCAGTTTACCGCGGTAAGGAGAACCTTGCTCTGCATTAGATAACTGACTTTGGATTTTGGAAAGTACATCCAAGTATCCAACGTCACAAATGCTACATCACCATAATTCATATGCCAATTTTGATACTATGAATCATTCACTTCTCAAAATTTAAAGATATGGAAGGGCAATGCTAATTGGAAACAGTGTTATTTGCATGAACATAAAACAAAATATGAATCGAAGATGAGCATACCCTAAGATTAACACCACTAACTGCTGTGACATCATTAAGTTGATCGATGCTTTGTTCCTGGAAGGCACCAGCAGTCTTCTGCTTTTTGCTAATCATAAATAAAAAAGAAATTTGATTGGCACTATCCACAATGTAAGTATTTCAAAGTAGTGTTGTACATTTAGACTTCAGTTAACAAAACAAAAAAGAAATAATATTTTGTGTGAAGTATAAAGAAGGAACCTGGAAGGTGGCTGTGTAGATCCTGCCGCGTCCAATGCTTTCTTCTGTCCAGCAGATTTCTTGTTACCCTTTGCACTTCCAGTAGCCTGTGATGTAGATGAGTTAGGAGGGCTTAAACACGACAATTAAGATAAGCCAATATATGGCTTAAAAGACAAAGATTCAATTGCATAGTCACTGCGAAGTATGGGGATTAACACAAATAATCCAGAGTTATTTATGTAAAGAAAGGATTAAGAAATTCCCTGTGAAGTACGGGGAAATAGTCATTGTGAAGTATGAGGAAATAGAGGTAGACACACAGAAAACAGAACAAGATCCTACCTTTCCATTTTGACTAAACTGCACAATTTTATGTTTGACAAATGATGTAACATGGTAGCAAATGGAACTCAATGGGTGAAGTTTAGATGCCAACAGAACTCATGGGGAATTTATATATTCAACATAAAATCAAATGTTTCTGTACAAATCGAGTCAATGTCACTTGATTATTGAAATATTATTAGTGTCATAGCAGTTCTGCTGTTAATACAATCAAGGTGTTGAAACAACTATGAAGCCAGTAACCCTTCCAAGGAAGCTCAAAGGCTCATCCTTTATTTGAACAACTATGAAGATGATCCCACAAACATTCATTGTGAGTTCGATAATGTTGATTATGGCCCACATTTTTGTGGATGCTAAACGCTACACGTTTGGTCATCAGGCTTTAGCATTTAACACGTCTAGACGGCATTTAAACACGTATAAACAGATTAAACAGATTAAACATTAATCACTGTAGCACCTGAAAAGGGAAGAAAAGGAAAAGAGAAAAAAAGAGAGGGGAATGTGTTTTTGCTAAACCGGCCCATCAGCAAGCCCACTTGCCCTCATACTAGGCAGTTGCCCCCCAGCCACAGGTACTCATTTTCTTTGACGTTTTCTCCGTCATTGCTCCTCTGTCCACTCCTCCCCTGTTCCGCTGCTCGTCCCGTGCTCCTTCCCTACCCCTGCCTTTAGCGACAACCCACAATCACCAGATCCGGTGGGGATAGGGGAGCTCGACGGCTGGCCATACGCACGGATAGCGGGCAGCGCTGCTCGACAGACAACGCCCGGCCCGGCGCATGGCCGGCAGCGACAATGCTCCACGGCAGGTCCGGCACATGGACGGCGGCGCTGCTTGATGGCCAGCCCCACATCTTCTTTCCCTTCCCGCCAGCAACTCCCACCTGCTCGATTGAGCCCGGCCATCACGCAAACGCCACGTGAACAGGTACCCTGTTTTTGACCGACTGAACGGGTCCACCGTTTAACGGACCAACTACTCCTAAATTTCATGGCTGCCTGCCGATTAGCTTCTAAACGTGTTTAGACAGGCATCTAAAACCCTTTAGGGAAACGTGGATTATTTCATTTAAAAAAAAACTACTAAGGAAAATTATGTGATGACTTCCATAAATGAAATTACTTGCTGGCATATAATATTCAAAGCTGAAATTGCAAGTGAAACTGAATATGCAGGCCCAGCAATGTCACAGTACAGTGGGGTCATGCAAAAGATGGATTTACCTGCTTTCCCACACGAGCCTTGACAGCAGATTCGGAATCTTGTTTTGCATTAACAGTTGGAGCGGGAGCATTTGCTTTCACTCCCTTCTTTGGTTGCATTGGTCGTACCAAATTGTGTGACAACGTTGGATGAGTAGGCGATGTCCCCAATTTTGCAGGAACCATTCCATGAGCATGCATAGATGGCTGTGCTTCTTGTACTGAACTAAGTGGTCTAGGAGGTATCGAACCAGTGATTGAACGAGGGTGAGCCTGTGCAGAAGGGTTACTGGCTCCATATAATTGCTGTGAGGTCTGCTGGAATTGTGTGGGTTGCTGCTGCATGTTCCTTGTTTGCAATGAACCTGCTGAGTTCGGTCTAGGTGCTTGATTTAGCGTAAGATTTGCACCCTTTGCATCAGGGTTTTGGTTGGGGTTAGCATGAGCAAGATAGTGTATATTGTTTGGACCTTGACTACCTAACGATGGTGCAAAGGCCCGAGGTGAAGACGAGACCTGGCTTTTCTGACCCTGGTTAGGTAGGGCAGGTGGGCGAACTTGCTGATCATGTGACTGTACAGAACCACTGGAAGGAACCTGCTGCGCAGATGCTTGAGAAAATAACGAATGTTGACTTTGATTTGCCTGGTTATTTCTCTGTGCCTGGGCTTGCATCTGCCAAAAGAAAAGTCAAAAGGATAAATGCACACATGAGATATTCACCATAGAATTGAATAAACCTGTAAACATAGTGATTTAGCGAATCCATCGAACTTGATATATAGTTAATTGTCAGGAACGAAAGGCAATGAAGTTAATGCGTTTTATTTCACCTGCATAAAAACTTTATGGGCTGCCTGCTTGAGCATTTGGTCCCCAACAATATTCCTGATGACTCTTAAGAAATCATCTTTGTGCACTTCATTACGCTGTGAACAAAAAATAACACAGCTGAGTTAGCTCCTTTAGTAATACTGGCACAAACACTGGTGCTAAGCGTATTCCTCTGAGCCCCTGTTTCTGTTATTTTTTCTGATACATCATGGGCAAAAACTTCGAAAATAACCATCATGTTCTTGAAGCCCTTAGCTCCTCCTTTCAGATAATAACACAAACTAAAAAAGGCAAGCAAGTAGCTTGGAAAGAGAGCAAGTGATGTGTTTTTCTTTAATTAGTAATGAAACACTATCCAACACGGCCTTTTTTCTCACTACCAGTTTTGGCAAGAAAAACAGACCAAAAAGTGTACTCCTCTGTTCTAAATTGTTGACATTAACCAAAATCAACAAATTAAAAACAGAGGGAGTATAAGTTATAGATACTGATATGCTCCACAACATGCTTGCATGGTCACTCATTTATAGGATACAATTATGTATATACGATGAGAGACATGTCTTTGCTGTGTATTCATAGGAAATCTAGTAATCCTAATTCTTGCATTAAATCTATAGACATTTTCCCACTGATAGTCAAAACTAAGAATGCTTCACTGCACATTTTCTAAGATAACATACATTTAATGATACATATGTCATAAAATTAGTAGATATAATGTGTAGCCAATAAATGGAATACTCAAATAAATCTGTTCATAAATCATGAAAATTAAAACAAAGGAATAACAACGCACCCTAAGTTTTGCCCATACAGTTTGAAGCTGCATATCTTTGTCTCTGTCAAGATGTGCCTGTAGGATCGGAATTAACATATTAAATGGTATAGATGGCCCTTTCCTTGCATCCTGGCCACCAGCTGGTGCTTGCTGAGCAGCAGTTTGCTTTACATTCTGCTGATCTGCAGAGGACTGGGCTACATCAACATTGGAGGATGCAAAACTCTGTTGACCAAAATAGCCTGTTTCTTTTTCAGCCAACTGGAAGCTATTTGATTCAGCCTGTTGCAACTGATTTTCCAACTGTTGCTGTTCTTGTTGGTGGGAATTG
>LAPY01000155.1:229258-240427 GCA_000970635.1 Eragrostis tef | reverse complement strand
CGAGGCATGGTTTGGTTCTGCGACATGCTCGTCAGGTCGGATGCTCGGAAAGTGTAGTTGCCCTTCTCCACGATGAAGGCGTAGTCACAGGGGCAGAACTCCTGGTTCGCGTGCGACCAGGTGCCACCAGTGCCCATGCTCATTTTGTTATCGGTGAGGCCTGGCGGGATGTCCACGTGGCAGCAACCGACACCGTTGCAGGCACCGTCCTGCGCGCTGCTCGAGTCGTTGCTGTACGCAATGCAACCCGTGTAGTACGCGTAGCTGAAGCGGCCGCCCGGCCCAGGGTCACCGTTTTTGGTGTACGCCATGGTGTTGCAGCCGAGGACGTAGAGCTCGTTCTCGGTGTTGGAGATGCGGTACACGCCCTCCGGGTTGACGCTGACATCTCCACTGAAGCCGCCGGTTCTGTTCCCGTACTTGTCGAAGCACTGCCATGCCACCGGGAGCATCACCCGGGCCTCTGGCTTGGGTGCCACGGACAGGCTCAGCACCGGGATGTGGTCGCCGGCCGTGGCGTCGCCGATGGTGCCCAGCACAGGTACGTCGCCAGCGCTGCCGTTGTTGACACAGGAGATCGCGAAGCCTGGGCGGAAGCAGTCAGCGCCAATACCGAAAGGGTACGGTATGTTGACGCCTCCGCAGCTTCTTTGGCAGCCAGGCTTCATGGTGAAGCTCTCTGCCAGTACTGCTGCTACCAGCAGCACTGCCAACCTGAGCGATGACTTTGGCTTCGAGGGCCCGGCCATCATGCCGTTTTTGGTGGGCGATTAGTGAGTGTATGGCTTTGTTCGATGATTGTATGCTCTGAAGTTGATAGCCTACTAGCGTATTTATAGAACTCGTTGGTCGTCGCAAGCAAGGCAAGTCAATAAAATATTCCGGGCAAAGGAATCAGAAAGGCTGTTTGTACGTACTCCTTCTGTCCCATCAAAAAGTTTATTTGACGGGAGAAGACTAATTTGTTTAGGGCAATAATCCGTCCGGAGATGGTTGGGCTAGGAATTCACCTGCATGCTTCAGTTCTACCATACCTAGAATAATATGTTGACCTAGCAAGCCTTCACTGGCAACACAGCTTGTTAGCTGGACAATGTTTTGTTTATTTGACACAAGCAGACTAATTTTTTTAGAGAATAATCCTAGAGGATATGGTTGTGCTAGGTAAGAACCTGCATGCTTTAGCTGTAACTTAAATAATACGTTGAAATTGCACACATATGGCGACCTTCCACCATTCCAGCCAACTATTTGCATATTAAGTAATAAATTATTGAATTGTTATGTACTAGTGGTACTGGCACAAGATTCTTCCCGCGATAAAAATGCTTTAATGTTGTTATCTGATGCCACGGTAATATGTCATCGGGCTGGCGTATGGAATACTGGTTGGACACTGCTTAGTTTATTTGACAGGACACTTGCCAAACGTGGAATTCCTTACCATGTTAACTGGACACTGCTTAGTTTTTTTTTTTTGACGAGAGAAGACTAATTTCACAAGATTAAAGTTCCAAGGTAATTTCACACAAGAAATTGTAAGACCATCATAAGGGCATGCATCTAATAACTTTTACAACACACCAGCCACAGAAGGAAAAATGAAGCAAAAGAATTTTCTCATTCCTTTTCCATCTACAGAGCACAATTATTGTACAGAGTATTAGTGGCTTCTTTTTAACAGAAGATTGCTGCCCTGGTACTGTTATTTGTCATCTACAAGTAACATGGATTTCAAGATCACCAACTCTTTTCTCTCTTTTAGTCTCTGCTTATCTATTCATCAAGTTTATTTCTTTGCTTCAGCACAAATCCACTGTTATAGATAGATATTGATGCTTTGGAAGGCAGATAGCAATTGGTGTCACCAGCATTTCGTAGTGGTACTTTTTGACAAGTTACACACCAAGACCATAAAACTGGTTCTGTAAAATTAGCTTTGGGGAAATAATAGCTCACACCAGTTGAATATTTTACAAACTCTCAGTAAACTACCCCTATCAGTTTTGTGGCCTTTACCGGAATGGAGCAGGCACAGGGCAACTCACCTTGAAGGCTTCTGTTCTTGCTCAAAGGCGGTGGCAGCTTGTGGTCCTGGTCCTGGAGGGGCTTGCAATGTGATCACCCTTTTTTTTCGTTTTCCTTTTTTTTTTCTTGGGCGAACTCATCAATGGCTCATCTGGGGTCAGCGCACAAGGGTTTCTATCTATTGGGTATGCTGTTACGGTAAGTTGACGGTGAAGCAATTAGTGATCACATAGGTTTCAACTAACCTTTTTTTTTGCTAATCTGGTTTCAACTAACCGTGAAGCAATGTACTCACATTTTATATTGATAAATACAGAATTCCTTACCTTGTTAACTGGATACTGTTTTGTTTAGTTGACCGGCGGAGAAGACTAAATTTTTAAAGGTAATAATCCTTTGGGAGATGCTTGTGCTTGGTAAGATACTGTATGCTTTAATTAGCTGTATACCGGAATGGAGCAGGCACAGGGCAAGTGGGCAACTCGCCTTGAAGGCTTCAGTTCTTGCTCAAGGGAGGTGGCAGCAGGGGCGGAGCCTCTTGGAGACCAATCTGGGCTCCGGCCCCCCCTTGCTTCAACAAATTTACTGAAGCGCATATGGCAAGGCAACAATGGGACTATCCACTGGGCTACTAAAAAACGTATCCAAACGTTAGAATGAATACACCACCTCAAGGCAACTAAGGCACGCCAAGTAGTTCATCTTCAGTAGCCTCTCGTTTCCTGTTCTCATGTCCGAAAGAGAAAATAATTCATGCATTGAGGCAGCGGGAGCAGTAATTAGTGGCCTCCTCTCACTAAGCATCATGTTTGTCACTTAATTGCCCCCCCCCCCCCTTAATACCGTGTCACGCTCCGCCACTGGGTGGCAGCTTGTGGTCCTGGTCCTGCAGGGGCTTGCAATGTGATCACCTTTTTTTTTCGTTTTCTTTTTTTTTCTTGGGCGAACTCATCAATGGCTCATCCGGGGTAAGCGCACAAGGGTTTCTATCTATTGGGTATGCTGTTACGGTACGTTGACGGTGAAGCAATTAGTGATCACATAGGTTTCAACAAACCTTTCTTTTTTTGCTAATCTGGTTTCAGCTAACCGTGAAGCAATGTACCCACATTTTGTATTGACAAAT
The DNA here is from genome assembly GCA_000970635.1 of Eragrostis tef. Classification (NCBI taxonomy): domain Eukaryota; kingdom Viridiplantae; phylum Streptophyta; class Magnoliopsida; order Poales; family Poaceae; genus Eragrostis; species Eragrostis tef. The sequence goes on along the minus strand of LAPY01000155.1, from coordinate 237,273 downwards.
ACAGAATTAATTTACCTTGTTAACTGGACACTGTTTAGCTTATTTGACTGGCGGAGAAGACTAATTTTTTAAAGGCGATAACCTTTGGGAGATGCATGTGCTTGGTAAGCTACTGTATGCTTTAATATGCTTTAATTAGCTGTACCCTACCTAACATAATATGTTGTCCTAGCAGAGCCTATTTACTGGCAACACGACAAAGTACCCTAGAGTCAAAGGGTTCTGCTGAAGAACAATATCCTTCGGTCCAATATCCTTCCCTGAGGCGCTCCTTCGTGTCGCGTTGTTGCTCCTCGTCGCGTCGGCAACAATGAATCGGACGCGGGCGTCTAGTTGATGTGGGACGGCGCTCCTCGCCGGACTCGGGGAAGACGTCGACGGGGGCAGCGGCGCATTCTAGGGTTTAGGGTGCGGAAGGCGGCGGTTTCGGCAAAAGGAGGACGCGTCGCAAAGCGGGGTCCTGATTATTGGGCGCGCGGACTCTTAGGTTTGCCGAGCACGCACGTCGAGGTGGCGGCGGTGGCGTACAGGCGGCGGTGTGCCGCTAGCCCACGTGGGCCGCGGGCGGGCTGCTGGGCCAAGGGAAAGAGAAAGGGAAATCTAGCCCGGCGCGGGGAAGGACAAAGTGAAAAGAGAACTGGGCCAAGAGAGATTCGGCCCAAGGCTGGGCTGGGATTTGGTTTCTTCTTTTCTATTTCGGATTACCTATTCTATTTTCGGGATTAAACGAAAATGAATTCTACTCGAGGTTTAAATACAATTTTCCACTCAAATAAAATCCATTGCAACTATTCCAACATGAATGCAACAAACATTTATAAAGCCTTAATTATTAATTTAATTTATAAAATAGCTCTTTTGCCTAAAATAAACATTAAGAACCTTTTAAATTTAATAAAATTTTATTCTATTTCAAAAAGCATTAATTTTTAGTGAAATTTGAGTCACATTCCAAAAATTTGAAATTTTAGGGTGTGACAACCGGATTGGTGGAGAGGTAGACGGCACTGATGTTGTTGCAATAGACAAGAGTGGCGTGCTGCAATGGGCGATGAAGCTCTTGGAGCAGCTGACGAAGCCAAGATGCTTCAGCATTTGCAGCCGCACAGTATTCAACCTCGACGCTGGACTGGGAGACGGTGTTCAGCCACTTCGAAGACCAAGAGACAGGACTAGGTCCAAGGAACACAGCATAGCCTGATGTGGACTTGCGGGTATCCGGGTATGTAACACCCCAGAATGACGACAAGATTCTGGAGAGCTACCACACTACAAAACAACATCTATTTAACAATAGCGGAAGCATCAAAAGATACATCAAGACAATTATGTCTGTCGTCTCCGAGAGGACAAAAGAATTATGACTCAACATATTACTTAAAAGAACTATTCTCAATTATCATATCTAGTGCATACGTGCTGCAACCCATCCCACATTGGCATCATCCAAGCTCATGTACCACGTTTATGGAAAACCTCAGCAAGTAAATTGCTTTAACAAGATATTGAAATTGCAATTTAATTAAACAACAATTTAATAATCAATACTTTCATAAAATCTTCGCTAGATGTACACACACATACAGATATATATATATATATAAAAGCTTAAATATGGAAAATTATAAGTTATATTTTAATTTTCTTTTCTGATTAAACTAATCATAACAAAATCTATGATAATTTTTAAAATATAAATTTTAAATAAAATGAACGTAACTTAAAAATTGTCAAAGATCAACAATTTAAAACTGAAGAGAGTATATAATTACCAAGTTGCGTTGGTTGCTATAAACTTTTAACATATAGAAATATTGGTCAATATATAAATATATAGTGACCAAGTGCTTTGGCGACTAATAATTATTTTTCTTGTAGTGTAATTAGAGAATCATGTCCTTTATTGGTAGATATATCTTCCACCAATCATTAGTGTCCCTTTATTTTGGTGCACCTAGTGCCTCATATATATATAGATTAATTGTTTATTAAAAAATTCTCATAGCACTAATATGCACTCTAGCTACGGAGCCCAAGCCAATTCTGTGTGTTCTATCATTCCCCTTAGCTTCTTATTTGTAGTTACAACTTGCATAACTTATGCTACGTACTCACCCATCCCAAAAATTAGAAATTTATACATGCATCAATAGTTTAGGCTTGGAAGACTTCAGAAATGGACAAGTTACGTAATCTGGCTCGTTCGGTAAGTCCTCGAGGAAAGAGATCGAGGTCGGGAACTGATTTAGCATTAACTGACTGATGTATTTGGTTTGCATTTTATGTTCTGCACCCACCATAGCAGCACGGACTGTACAGGACTATAAATCATAGTAGTTAATTAAGACACGCGCCCAACTATTCTTTTTCACGGGAAAGCCAACCGAAAGATTCGATTCGGACTTCGTAGAGCCGGTGTGTTCAGTGGACGAGGGAGCATCGCGCACTGGATCCGCCCCTGTCTCCATGTATACGAGCGGATGCTTGAATGATACCTAATCCATTGGTGGTGTGAGATAGGTATCAGAAATCGGTTTTTCTCCATAAAAGTTTTGACACTGTTTGATTATCTGTGTTTATCGTGGAGTTGAAACTTCAATTCGTTAGCCAGGATAATAAGCTAGCTGTTTTTGTGCATCAGTCTGCTTTGGCACTGCAGGTTCACCCAAAATTGGATAATATGAACTATATACACCAGCAAAGATTGATTCTTCGTGTCGACATATTCAAAAAGAATATATATGTGTGTATGTTAGGACTGGGAAGCATTAGGGATTACATGTTTCACATCGTATCTAATTGTGGAGCACAATATGCAGCTGCAATACCGGAGAAAAGATAGTTCGGGTAGGAGCTCTTCTACAAAACCTGCAGACATCCCAAAGCAAGCTCTATAATTAAATGATTTTTTTCTTTTTTTTTGTAAGGTTCGTATGCAAGCTCATTTCTGTAAGCGAAGGATTTACTAATTAATGAGCCTTTCGGAGCACATTAACATTTTGTAGCATGTGAAAACACATTTTATGGTATCTGCATATTTATATGGCCCTATCAAATAATCCTCTGTAGTTGATCTGTGTTCCAATACCCAAGTCATCTCTATTATCACGTTTTCTATGGGTGGATATCTCTACTTTCTTCCATGTACTAGTTGGGTGAATCTAAAGTATGATTCAAGCTTCTTCAGGCGATCAGATCTCAGAGACAATGAGTTCAGAGTTGGGATTTAATCGTAAACGAAATTAAGAATCTATATAATCTATATAAGCGCAACCCACTAACCCTCATTAACTTCTAATTCTCTACAACCACAGCGAGCCACGTCATCTATTAAATTTCAACCATTAGATTGGATGTCAGAGCTCTCATCTATCCGTTCGTCAGCCTGCAATGTTTACCGAGCTCCCAAATTGGCACCGTTCTGCCATGTCCCTCCAGCTCCCAACGCCATAACTCTTCTTCCTTCTTTCCTCTTAAGCTGCTGAGAAACTGCTGTCACCAATGGGCAACCAAGAGGCTTAATGGCCTGATTCTTCTACCACTCAGGACATTTACCCCTTCAGTTAGCCCCAAGATTAAAGCGGCGATAGAGAGTCCACTTGCTCTTCTGGATATATATGCAAGGCGAGTTCCTAAAGTACATGATTCACGCCCTTGGTTTTCTGGCTTCGCCACCAGCAAGAACAGTCATTGGGCACCGATCATGGAGCCACTTCTTTTTGGAACCCTTCTGCGCTTGCAATCCATGTTCATCTATGGTTCTCAAAGAAGATGTGTTAACGAATTTGTGTTTGTGTGTGAAAAAAAAAGTTATAGCTGTGCCTCCGGGCTGTAAATTAGTTCAGCTTTGCTTCCCCTTTCAATTTTTTTATGTAGCCAATACACGTCAGTACTTGGTTTTCCCTTAATCTCCCATGTCATGTATGCACTATTAGTCTATGCAATATATGTTTATACATCATTGATTTCTGTCAAATTGGTTAAGCAGAGCGGAGTCAAATTGGTAATGCAGGAGTACGTTTATTAAGTCTCAGTTAAATTCTCTTCTAGGCTGGTCATTTGTACGTACGGACTGAAAAATATGTGTTCATTCCTTCAAGTAGCCATCGCAGCAGACCTGTGAAAATTTCTGCATGGTAACGTACAACTTTCAATGGGACACCATTGCTTTTGTTGCTTATTTTTCCTCTTTTACTACTGGAAATCTTCTTTCATCTCCTTCAAATGTCCATCCTCGCCTGCTCACTTATTTTCTTCTACCTATTCTTAAACATATTTTGCAAGTATACTCATGTTTTGTATCATGATGGCAGGATATTATCAATGTTGTTCCAGATTTAGTACTTATGTCGAATATTCGCTGTAGCCCAAGTCACAGACTTTTTTGAGCGCCAACAACCAGTTCAATGTTCACATCTTTCCTCTGGACTGAATACAATGAGCCATATTTCATAAAAGGAACATATTTGTACAATTTTATACTTCACAAATAATTTACAATGAGCCATGTTTCATATGGAGCTGTGCATATCTTAATTTTAAGTGAGAAAGCTATTGCTGCACATAGATACAAGATTCATACTTCAGGATGCTTTGGTAGATTTTTTCCACTTCATTAGTTTTTTTTCCCTTTTGGGTAAGATGCTAAAGAAACCTTCGTACAGTGTTCATAATAAGTTCTCATGCTCGCAGGAAGGAACCTTTCATCTTCCTTTCAGGTTTAAATACAATTTGCTAACATAGGCCATTCTGCATAAACTATGCTTCTTTGCTCATTCAATCAAATGTCCTTATAGAGCTGTCTAACAATTTCCGCCGCAATGCTGTAACACCCCAAGTTTACAATAATTGCAAGGTTGAGGTACCAACTTTTTTATAGTAATTGCAAAGTTGAGGTACGAAGAGGTACCACAATATATATTGTTGATCAACAGAGAGCAAGTGAGCAGCTTGTTATCGAAAGAAATTCAAGAAGGGTAGGATAGTTATTTTACATCGCGGAAAGAGGCACTTGACAGCCCAGAAGATCTGAAGAAAGAAATCAAAGTTACAATTTAGGTCATATAGGTAATTTTTTTTCAGTTTAAGTCAAAAAAAGAACCACAAACTTTAATAGGGCAAAATAAGAAATTTTCTCTGATCCGAAATATCGAACAAAATTCAAACAGAAATTAACCAAAATTTTAGCAAAGTTTATTTTACTATAAACTTGTCGTGCAAACATTACACAACGTTTTATCATTCCACTCAAGACCCTTAGCACCACCATTCTAGTCTCTGTCAGAGCGGTGGCACCGAAGTTGTCGCGCACGGCTTGATGCAGAGCAGCAGAAGCAACGTAAGTAGAGTCCGCGGCAGGAGCCGCCGGAGTACCCATTGCCCTCCTCCATGCAGACATCCGCGCAGCGGTGGGAGCTGACGCACAGCCCACGGAACCTTTTGCTCGGTGACAAGCACTCGCCCGCCTGAACCCGAGGCCCCATGTCTGCAATCACACATGCACGACAACATTAGCCATGGCAGTAAACGAAATCACAGGTTGTGCTGCAGCTTCATATATAAGTGATGCATCAGGCGAGCACGCACCGGCGGGTAGAGCCAGCAGCAGGAGGAGGACGGCGGCGGAGAGCTTCTGGGGTGAAGGTTCCATTGATCTGTTTCTTTGTGGGTCGAAGAAAAATGAACGGATAGTTAGGTGAGTCAGTATCCAATATATACTGTATGCCTCCATAAGCAACGGCAGCCAAAAATTGTGTTTTGGCAGTCGATTATTTGATTCTTTTATGGCCAAAACAAAGTTAGGTAAGTACTTTTTATGCAATTAGTTTTCTTTTGTGCTCTCTAGGTTGCTGCGCCTTTGACTAGTACTATACGAAAGGCTCAAAAAGTTACAGGAAACCGAGGCAGAAAATTACTTACTCCCATGAAAACCCTCCTTTTCCGGGACCAAATATCTGCGGGTGACTTATCCGTGGATCTGTACTCAATCCTGTATACCAGGGAAATTCTCACCCGAGCCTCAGCTGTAAGGCCAGTGTCACACCCTAAAAATCAGGCAAGAAATCAAAAGGAGAAAAATCGCAAAAAATTTAAATCTTTTTCTCTAATCTCACCTTGCCATGATTCTTCGAAAACAAAATTCACTAAAATGAATCAAAACTAGTTTAAATTTGAACTTTTGAAATATAAAAATATATGCTCAAGTTTTTGATTCATTTAAATTCCACTAAAAGTTTGAGCCATTTTGAATTTTACAACAAATTAAATAAATTTGACTCAAGTTTGGCAAAAACACTTTGAATTTTAAAGTTTGAATTTGAAATCTTGCATAAAACATCACCATATGCATTTATGTGTTTTATTTGATGTATTTTGAGTTTTTGATCAACTTTTGTTTTTGTTTGAATTTGAAATCTCTTCAAATTCAAATTTCAGAAAAAGAATAAACCTTTTCTTTCCTCTCGGGCCGCCCTGTTCTTTTTTTCTCTCAGTCGGCCCAGCCCTTCCCCTCTTCCTTCTCATTTTCTTTCCCTCCCGGGCCGCTTCCCTTCCTCTGGCCCAGCCTGCACGCGCACCAGCCCAAGCCGGCCCAACTCGCCCAGCCCACTCTCTCCTCCTTCTCTCGCTGACACGCGGGCCCCACCTGTCATCCCCTACCTCGTCGCGTCCCGTCGTCTACCTCGCGTCGCCGGCGCAAATCGCGCCGCCGCCCATACCGCGCTGCCGGAGCGCTCCGCCTCGTCTTATCCAAGCACAGCGGCCGTCCTTCTTGCTCGCGTAAGCCACACCGCCCCTCTACTCGTCTCGTTTCATCGCACAGCGCCGCCGCGTCGCGTCAACCCTAACTCCGGCGAGCTCCATCCCTCCCTGCCTCCATGACATCACACACAGCTCCGCCCCGTCCCGCCGCGAGAACTGCAGCCACGCCGTGCCCACACCGCGCCTGCGTCACCGAGCCAGCGCCCCATCCCACGTCGCGTCGACGTCCAGTCCGGCGAGAAATATCTCGCCGGAGCTGGAGATTTTTCCCCTGCGAGCACCGCCTTTGCGCGGTTATAAAGCACACTCCCGAGCCCTCTCTTCTCTTCCTTCGTCACTCCGCCACCGCTCACTCCTCCGCGCACATCCGAACTTCTCTTCCTTTCTCTCTCCTCAGTCCGGCGAACTTTTTCGCCGACGTAGGTGAGCTCCACCCTCGCATCCTTCTTCCATTGGCTTCTCCGTCCCAAGCCTAACCTCGTCGTGCCCACCATTCACGCAGCTGTGCATTGTGGGAGGAGATCCGCATCGGAACCCTAGCCGCCATGCTTGACCTCGCTACCGACCAACTTCTCGTCGCTCTCTTGACCGTCTAGCAACACGGTGAGCTTCACTATCTCCTCCTCACCCTTTTGCGCTACTCCTTTTCCTCTTTCCGCCCGTGCGCAAGCCCTTTTCGCCGAGCTCGTCCGTCCGCCGCCGTGCGACCTCGTCGCCGGCCACCCATCCGGCCGCGCATGGCCACGCCGAGGCGCGCATCAACTCCGCCGTGCACTCGCGTATGCGCCCGGCCACACGCTCAAGCCCCGCACATTCGCGCTTATCTTTTTCCCTCCGCACACCGGCGCACCACCCAACTCCGGTGAGCCATCGCGTCCAGTCCACCGCTCCGCGTCATCGACAGGTACACGTTACGGCTCCGCCATGACGTCCCCTTTCCCTGCGATGAGGTTCCGGCCTTCCCCGTTCATCCTTAGCGCCGGCGGCGAGGATTCCGGTAAGCCGCCGCCGCGCGCACGCGCCCCGGTCTACGGTGGACCGGTGGACCGTCGCCCATCCCGGTCCATAGACCTCGTGGACCCAGTCCACCAGGTTTCCAATTTATTTTAAATCGATAATCCCCTTTATTACGTCAGCACTGCGCAATAAACATTTTCCAATACAAAAATAATTCCTAAAATCCTGAAAATCCCCGGGCCCTGGACATTTTACAGATAAGCCCCCAAGGTTATCTGTAATTATGTTTTGGTCCTGTC
>LAPY01000155.1:189928-216412 GCA_000970635.1 Eragrostis tef | reverse complement strand
ATTATACGAAGTTATACGATATTTATATATGTGCAGATAGTGTCTTATATACATTGTTAAACGTTTTAAAAAAGTCTCTCATAGCAATATAGTATGCACCTTATCTCGAACGTCCAGGTGCATAAACTAGTTCCGCACATTCAATCATTTTGACTAGCTCCTTTGTAGCTGTGGCTTACATGATTAACTGGTGGTACTCACACATCGAAACACTGGAAATGTCTCAAAAGTTTAGGCTTGGGAAACACCCGGAATAGACGAGTTACTAGCGGGAATTGCAGTGGTAAGTTCTTCAATTCTATCTGCGTGGCATACCTAGATTCATGACTAATGAGTTTTTAATTTCATCGTGTAGCTTCCACAAAAGTCATCCAAAGTGTGCGCCGTTGCAGCACAGCAACTGTGTCCAGCTGTTGTAGTTCCATCCGCGCAGTAACTGGGAAGACATGCTTGGTGCGCCCAAAGCTCAATAGAGATGGCTCCTCAATGGACATAACGTCTCTCCGGCCAGTTGTTGCATGATCTGGGCATCGAGGAGGTGAAGCTGCCGGACCAGGTCGCATCCTGGTGGTGCGTCCATGGGTGGCGCCAGAGGCTGGGCGGTGGCCCAAACAGGTGGGGGATCTCCTCAGGGGAAGGCGACGTGGGTAATTTGGCTTACAAGCAACCAGGGGTGGTTGACGGCTGCTGGGCATGGCGGCGGGGCCATGTGCTGGGAAGAGATGCGTGTCGAGCGCCGCCGCAAGACGGCCGTCTCACCAACGTGTGTTCTCACGTTTCAAGCAGGGACCATGCATGTATGTTTATCCGTTGAGAGGTAGCAGAACGCAGTAAGAACAGTGACCGGAGAAGATGCAGAATTATTTGGACTCCCTGAGGCGGTGGTGAGCCGCTGGGATGAAAGACGCAGATGCCTTCGTCAAGGTGGTTGCAAGACGCTCGTCCACCTCCTAACCACACAGTTGTCTTCCCCGCCTGGTTCGTGTTCGTGACACGGACGTCGCTTCCACTTGCTCTCGACGGAACAGCGTCGTTTCCTGGGAGTTGCTCGAACGACCTCGTCCTCCAATGAAGCATTAGTACATTTTTCTGCGGGATGCAGATTGATATCATTTTACTATAACCTCGATAAGGTTTAATCCCATATCAACCTTCGACAAATCAGTAGAAAAATATCCACAACCCCACTAGTGCCTATTGTATGGACATTGACATTCTGTAAATTGCCCTGTTTTGTATGTAACGTAGCAGAACTAGGCTAACCACCCACGCATTTGCGCGGCTAGTTTTCCTAAGAAAATGGATTTATGGTTCCCTCAAAAAAAGAAAATGGATTTATGAAGCGGACCAAAGAGATTACTTTATATTCTCTAAACCAAATTCATATTGATCTAATTAATCTATAATGCCAAAACTTGAACCCGTTGAAAGGTGGGCAATCGTTTTCCTTTTTGTGCTAAGTATTGCGAAATGATAGGAGTTTTTCATTTCTCCATTGTGATTATTTTTCATCTTGATATCATACTTTTTTTAATTTACTCCTCTCTTTTTTAAAAAAGAAAAATAGGCATACCTCTGAGTCATAGGTCAATTGATCGCGGCGAAGCGTTGCATCATTTCTTTATTTAGTGGAAGAGCATGAAGTCAAGAACTGCCTGGTCATCGACCTGCTCGATGCTCTCGAGAGGTCGCCGGACTTACATCCAGTGATCGAGTGCAAGCACATCTTGCCGACCACCGCCGATCGGCGATCGTGTGCTTGATTGAACTCCTCCCACGAATACGCACACCACAGGATCACAAACGCATGCGCGCATGATCTGAACCTGGAGACCGCTACCAAAAGTCTAGACAGTTATATGGTAATAAGATGTGGAGAAAGATCATTGACTTTAAATATAGAACCTGTTCTCCCAATGTGCTTTGTTGTCCTATGACAAATGGGTCTCCTTTTTGGAAAGGAGTCATGTGGGCTGCACAAGCTGCGAAGCTAGGATACAACTGGGCTGTGGGTGATGGGAGTAAGATCAGGTTCTGGGAGGACCAGTGGTTTGGAAATTCAAGTTTAGCCATCCAGTTTTGGGACTTGTACATTATTTGTAATGAGCAAGGAATAACAGTTAAAGAGGTGTGGGATGGGGAAAATATTAAGCTTACTTTTAGGAGGACAGTGAGTGAAATAATGTATAACAAATGGTTAGAGCTAGTAGCTATAGCCGAATCCATTTTCTTTACAGAGGAACCTGACAGAATAATATGGCAGTACACCTCTGATGGGCTCTATAGCACACAATCTTTATATGCAGTTATCAATTTCAGAGGTATGCAGCCAATTTATACTTCTGTCATATGGGACATTAATGTTCCAACTAGAATATAATTTTTTCTATGGTTACTATCAAGGAATAAGGTACTAACTAGGGATAATCTGGACAAGAGAAGGGAAGTACCTGATAAAACTTGTCTTTACTGTTGTGAATCAGAAAATGTTGACCATCTGTTCTTTAACTGCATAGTAGCTAGTCAAGCTTGGAGTGGCTTATATTTTGAAGAAACAGCTTGGTAGTGATTTTGAATCGATTGCTAGATGGTGGATTAGCAACAAAAAAAAGCTGCGGGCTTAATATTGTTACATCAGCTATGTTATGGAGCATTTGGAACTTAAGAAACGCTTTGTGTTTTCAGGGGCATACATGGTTCGGGATGAAGGAGATATGGAGAAGGACGATCTGTTCCCTCAGGACCTGGAGGATGATGAACAAAGGAGAAACTCTGCTGCAGCTGGACCGGGTCATGGAGGATTTGTCAGAGAAATTGGGCGAAACGCCGAGATTACAGTGTTCAGTGGAGCTGTTGAGGGGTGGAATGCAACTGGACGTGTCAGGAAGAGCTACTGATGGCTGTCCTGACGGGAGAGGAAGTAGAGAGTGCGCTGATAGAATTTCTGTCGAGAGAAGTGTAGCAACTCCTGATGAGAGTTTGCTTGTAATGGGTGCAGCGCACACTACAAGAAAAAATATTATTAGTCACCAAGGTACTTGGTAAGTAAAGATGTATTGTTAGTCATAATAGTTATTTTGTCACCAACAAGCTTGGTCACATTGTGGTCGCTAAAACTTTATCACTATATGTATATAGTGACCAATAATTATAAATGCTGGTCATTAAAACTATATAGCAACCAACACAACCTTGATAACTATATACAATATTGGTCACTAACACCATTTATCCACCAATAATTTCAAAATTGGTCACTATTGATCAACTTTTAGTGACCAACAAAGGAAAATTATTCTTGGTCACTAAAACTTGGTGACTAAAAGTCTACATTCTTGTAGTACCATTTATCCACCAATAATTTCAAAATTGGTCACTATTGATCAACTTTTAGTGACCAACTTTCTTGGTCACTAAAACTTGGTGACTAAAAGTCTACTTTCTTGTAGTCCACCAATATTCAAAATTGGTCACTATTGATCAATTTTTAGTGACCAACAAAGAAAAATTGCACTACAAGAAAGTAGACTTTTAGTCACCAAATTTTAGTGATCAAGAAAAATTTTCCGTTGTTGGTCACTAAAAGTTGATCAATAGTGACCAATTTTGAAATTATTGGTGGATAAATAGTTTTAATGACCAACATTATATATAGTTATCAAGGTTGTGTTGGTTACTATATAGTTTTAGTGACTAACATTTATAATTATTAGTCACTATATACATATAATGACAAGGTTTTAGCGACCACAATGTGACGAAGCTTGTTGGTGACAAAATAACTATTGTGACTAACAATACACCTTACTGACCAAGTACTTTGGTGACTAATAATACTTTTTCTTGTAGTGTTTTACACTTTTGTGAGCGAAGGATATTATACAAGTGAGTGCTTCATTAGGCTTAGCAGAGCACTAGCAATTTGTACGATGTCAAAGAGAAACATTTTATTTTATCGCAAGATTTACGGTGAAGTAACTCAAAAGTACCATTCTAGCTTTTAATGCCACCTATCATGAATTCAGAGACAATGAAGTTCACAATTAGGATTTTAATTAGAAAAAAATCAGATTTTGGCTGGATATTTAAGAGCTCAATGAGTCAATGGGATAAGAGTAATTATGTGTTTTCTTGTACTGACCCAAACAAAATAAATGCAAAGCACCAACAAGATCCATGGACCACACCTAAGTAGATGGAAACATATACTCTGATTTCAACTACTAGATAATCATATGCTGGGGATACACCTTTATATCAACTATTATTGTCCTTTATTTTGGTACACCTAGTTTCTTTTATCTAGGTAAATGAAGCAATCTCCCGTAACATCTAGTCTCGAGAGGCCAGGTGCAGAAATAAAACTTGTTCTCCGTAGTCTATCATATTGCCTATCTCGTCTGTTGCTATAGTCTGCATATGATTAACTGATGCTACTCATCCATAAAAAAATTGAAGTATGGATAGCTCGACATTTTAGACTTGGGAGACACCAGGAATGGACAAGTTACAAGTGTAAATCTCTCAGGTAAAGTTCTTACTAATTTTTAGATGTATATTCTGTAGAAATTACTTCCTGTTCATCATGCATCTATAAGTACAAACATTCAGCCAAATGCATACCTGGATACCATTCAAGTTTTTTTTTTCATTCATTGGAAAACGAAAGTTTATATATTCATTTGTGCTTATCAGTGTGGTGTATACATACCCAGATTCATGTCTATGACCGCTTTGTAATTCCTTTATGTAGTCTCCAGCAGATTCTATCCGTGTTCTTTTTTTGGTAATGCGGCAACTCTCTCAAGCCATGCCAGTTCTGTGAGCTGGGCGGCACGCGTTGTTGTTGTGTGATCGCTTTTGGATCTCTTGCCGCAGATTGCCTTGCCTGGATGGGCAAGAAACCTGACGTTTGGTTGCTTTCCTTGGGGCAACGATCCTTGTGCTAGAAGGATTTTTCAGGCCATATCAAGCAAGCCTAAATTTCACTCCATTGTTGGCACGGCTAGCATTGCCAGACGAGGTGAGGCATGTGGGACAAGAAACGGATTTATGCTTGCTGAAAAATGGAAAAATAAAGGTTCAGCGACTGGTGTAGATTAATTGGGTGGGTTGCAGCCAGTGGAACTTCTATGAGTATAATTCAAAACTTTCTATGATTTTGGTTACTCGCCTTCTCCAATCCAGTCTACCTTACTATGAGATTTCAATCTATCAACTATTGTTCAGAAGTTCATGCTAATGTTCAGAACTTCAGATTTTTGTTGAGGTCTTTTTTGTTCAAAACCCAGCAAATTAAGCCGAACAGTTATGCTTGCTTCAAGATTTCTGTACTTTTACTCAGTTCTGTTTCTTTTACTAGGCACACGCAGTAGCTCGATCGCAGACAAAACTACTTCCTGTACTGTATTTGTTATTTGGAACTGCTCATATTGTCTTCATCAGTTTGACAGAGTTAAAACGAAGCTGCTCCTCAAACATACATGACGATTCCCATTAAACAACACAAAAAAGATGCAGCGTCTGGCCTACATAAGCTACCTGCTAACTTCCTGACGTGGAGCTCCTGATTGTAGAACAGACGCTAAAACTGAGCCTGCGACACTAAAGAAGTTTGGCACTGCCGCCCCGCTCTGCAATCCTTTAATCCTGCTGCAATTTCTCGTTCTGTGTGATTCCAAACTCCCAATGGGCATTGTTGTATGCAGGATTGTTGTCATGAATGTTGGGTCGATGACATTCAGATTTTGCTCCTTGTTTCGACTTATTTTCTTTGTTTCATCACTCCTGAAACTTTTCACTCCTCAGTCGGTTATAGTGACTGGACCAGGATCTATACTATATATAATTGACCACGAAACAGAGCTGTCACGTTCGCTCTCAAGACTTAGAAATTACCACGTTAATCAGAGAAAATAAGAAGTGAAAAATTACCTACCACTGCCATTATGAAAATTTTAGTCTAAAATACCCTCAAACATATTACTAAATTTCCCATCACATATATTTTAATAAGCCACCCCTGTCATTACGAAAAATTGACCCAAATATACCCTGCACCACCGTCAATTGTAATAGTTAATATTTTTAAAATCAAACCAAGAGTCCTGACTTTCCTAACCCTTACATCGCATCGAATGAGATTAACATGGGGCCCTGAAAAGCGGCGGCAGCGGCTTCGCTCGACGGCTGCATATACGAGAAAGACAGACAGGGACTAGGACTGCATGATCCAGCGAAACACCTCGGATTTGGACACCGGTGAGTTACCACTTTGATCTGAGCCTTGACTGGCCGGAAATAACATGATTTTGAACTCAGATCACCTTGATTACGTTGATCGAATGGACAAAGAGATCAGGTTTAGGTCTCCTGCATGGATTCCGGATGAGCACAATCACAGAGTGCCACGGCAGGTCACAAGAACATAAGGCAATCTCAACTTGGACTGAGCACCGAACACAGCCTATCACACATGCACACAACTGATCATAAGCACGATGACGAGAAAAGGATATGCAGACTGTCGATTGATGCTTAAAGGTGTGTGCGCCAGTTTATTTGCTGACTTGACTGCTTAAGGTATGATCAAAACAGGTGTCGTGGCTACAAGCTGAGAAAAAGCAATCAACGCAATTGATTTGAACATGTACAAACAAGGAAGGCGCTGCACAGATGTTTGTGGCAAACACAGTTGGGAAGATCAACAGACGGAACGTGGATTCAAGGTTAGTCGTCAATAAAAAAAAAAACTGAACAAACTTATAGCCGTTCATTGTTTTCTGTACGTACATCCGATTTGTTCTACACTGAAACATGATGTCATCTTTCATAAAACACATGTATCGTTAAACATTCAGGTGCATGAGACAAAAACTAATGTCAAATGTAGAGATTGGATTTAAACAGAAGAGTTGTTACAAAGATACATAGTTGAAGGTCGATTGCAATGGCCATGTAAGCTTGGCAAATTCAAAAAACATTGCTTTCAAGAGTGTATTCGATTGAAGCAAAGAGAGATGCTAATTAACTTTTAGTACCAGGTGGGTTCGCTTTACTTGCTTTCTATTGTACACATGATGTCATCTTGATACTACCTTGCTAGGCCATACTTATAGTGTTTTAGTATTAATATTAATAAAATTCAGCACTTATGTAGACCGCCATATATAAATTATATTTATATGATTGTTGAGACAAGAAGTGATATTCATAAACTTCAAGTTCCATACAGGAATGAGACACATTTGATATTTAGACGGCTAGATTCTTAGCAACCCCTCATAGAGAAACATTTTGCTCCAGTTATTAGCAGATAAATTGAATATAATAGGGCTTTAGAGAATTAGGAGACAAAGATTCGTGTTAAATGTTATACAATATCCTTAAAATAATAGAGTAGCTACATCTCCTTAAAGAAAAATAGAGTAGCTACATCTCCTTAAAATAATACTACAATAATACTCCCTCTATATATCCAGAAATAAAAGCATTCGTGGACTAGCAGACATCAAGTTTGACCATTCATCTTATTCAAAATATTTATAAAAAATTGTGATGATATAAGTCAATGAATGCTTATATGGTTCGACGAAGAGAGTATTGCGATGATATAAAGCATACAATTGTTTTTTAAGAAACAAAGCATACAAATTTATAAACAAATATAGTCAGACATAGCACAAGCATCTTAACAGTGATAAACAATTAATGATGATGATACAACAACAAATTAATGAGTCATATAAAACAACATCGGAAATATTAAGACTAGCCGCGCAAATGCGCGTGCAACAATACTAGTTACATTGGACTGGAGAGCTGGAAAACAACAGAGCTAAGGGCGACAGACTCTGAACCGGAACGTGGCATGTTTACTCTGAAATGAAATTTTCTTTCCTGTAGCTGTATCTGTAACGGCGGCTGGGCAGGGCCCATGCACACCGCACGTCCATGATCGATGCGACAGCGCCGCCTCATGCCTCCGACGTGCAACGCCCCTGGTTTCCTCTGGTCGCTCCATGCCTCCGACGTGCAGCGCGCCTCTGCTTGTTTCCTTTTTTTTGTCGGAAAGCCGCCACCTACTTTCACTTCCGCCGGAAGGAGGTGAACGGCTGCTGGGCACAGCGAAGGGGCAACGTGCTGGGCAGACATGCGTGTGGAGCGCAGGGGCCAACGCGTGTGCCCACGTATCGAGCAGGGGCCATGCGTGTTGATAGGTAGAACGCAAGTAGAAACAGTGACCGGCGAAGATGCACGATTGTTTGGGCTGTGGCAGTGGCGAGGAGCTTGGATAAGAGGATGGCTGGCCAGAAGCCAGTGTCAAAGATCTGATACCGCTTGCAGCTTGCGTATCTCATGTCATTGTGCGGATGGGTGATCGATATTATTTTGCACCATCACCGCAGCTCTGGAATATACTTTGCTGCAGCGCATTATATCAATGACTACTATAAAAGCTGTTCTGATTTTATAGTACATATATGTATCTGTGGAAATCGAACTTGTCATGAGATACAGATCAAGCAAGGATGGCCAGCTTTTCAGCTAGAAAATGGTATAGCAACTGGTAACTTATCTTCAATACTGATGTGCATTATTAATTTACTGTCGGCAAGTGGGTCAAAATCTATGGGGTCGAGAGGGAGGGATATAAATGGTGAACATACCCTAAAAGCTGCGGAATATGAGAAGCAAATCAGAATTTATCCTCCATAATAGTGGTGTGCATTATTACTTGACTGATGTATTAATTCAGTTTGCATTTGATCTTTCGCAACCACCATGGATGGCAACTGCTACTGTAAAGGAACGCGGAATCTATCTTCCTCTCTATTTATTGGCACAAATGTACTTTTTCCACCAATAGGGTTACAACTAAATACCAAGTCCCATCATTATTTGAGAAACACGAGAGCATGCATTTGGAGCTCCATATAGACGCGCGAAGACACCTTACAATTGGTGGTGTGATATGTTTTGGGAGTATGTTGTTCTCCATGACCGTTTTGACACTATTTTTTGAATACCATGGGTTATCATGGGGTTTTGAAGCTCCAGTACGTTTTCAGGATAAGCTCTTATAGCTGTTATTGTGCATCACTATATGTTCCCTCTGCGGGTATGTTAGGCCTGGGAAGCATTAGGAACTACAAGTTGCCACACTATATCCAACTGTGAAGCACAATATGCATCTGGGATACCATGTAGATGGATATTCCGGTGGAGCTCTTCTACAAAATCTGCACACAACACAAAGGGTAGCTGTTTAGTTAAATATTTTTTCTTGGTTCTTTTTTTTATGTTGTGAATGCCATCTCACCTCTTTTAAGTGAAGGGTTTACTGGTTATTAGACTTCACAGAGCACTGGCAATTTGTAGCATGTGAAACACATTTTATCTTATAGCCACATTTATGTGGTTCAATTCCAGTCTCCATAGTTCATCTGTGTCCCGGTACCCAAGCCATAGCTTATTATTATTATTATTCTTGGTGGTGTTGTTGTTGTTGTTGTTGTTGTTGTTGTTGTTTATTGAGGGTCTCTGCTATTTTCCATATATTTGGTGCATTTATCAAAAATATGATTCTAGCATAATACAAGCGACCAGATCTTCAGAGACAATGAAGTTCAGAGTTAGGATTTTTATCCAAAATAGAAATCAAGGCTAGATATATATTTAAGAGCTCAACGAGAACAACCAAAACATGTATTTCTGCGCCCACCTAAATAATTTTTGTTTGCGAGGGACTTAAAAAAAATTGAAGGCACCAATAGATCCAAGAAATCAACCTAACAAATTGATGGAAACTTGCATGCTCATTTCAACAACTAGACAAATCATGTCATTGGCATATATATCTTTTTCTACCAATCAATCCTCTTTTTAATGCACCTAGTGCACGCCTTATATATACAGACAGTTTTTTTTTTGAACAATCTCTCCTAATGCTAGTATGCACCTTAATTAGCTCGTTAGCCCAGGCGCAGAAAATATTTCTGCGCATTCTATCGTTTTGCCTAACTCGTCTGTAGCTATGACTTGCATGGTTAACTGATGCTGGCGCTGGTCCGGTCAAATGTCTCAACACTTAAGCTTGGGAGACATTCGGAATGGACAAGTTACTAGTAGTACTAGTAGACTCCATTGGTTAAGTTCTTCATATTCACTGGGGACTTAACTGCGTGGCATACGACAGATTCATGGCTTTTGAGTTTTTAACTTCTTCGCGTGGCTTCAACAAAAGTCCCTGCTAGTGTGCTCTGTTGCAGTGGAGCAGCTGTGCCGGTTCCGTCAGCAAAGCGTTGTTGTGCCATGTTGTTGTATCAGACCAATTCTTTTCAAAGAACAAGTTCAACACTTGTGTGCTTATTATCCGATTATGATCCAACGGTGATGTCCGGCCGCATGCTGACGGAGTGATAGCTAGGTGGCACCTGGAGGAAGAATGTAGCATGTTCGCTATTCGCAAGATCGTGTCGGTACGTACTGATAAACAGACACAACCGTACATCACATAAAGGGCACGCATTAAGTCTTAAAGTTATTACATTAGTCCAATTAAAAGATCGAGTAGCACAGCGGAAGTCCAACATCGAAACGAAGTCCAAGTCTAAAGAAACTACGGTACACGAGTCTGCATGACAAGCCCGATTATGCAAACTTAGCTGGAAATCCCTCATCCAGCTCCCAGTGAACCGTCCAACCCTCTGATGATGCGAACTCAGCTGGAGATCACTCATCCAGCTCCCAGTGAACAGTTCACCCCTGCGGAGGCTGTCCGTCCCACTGACCACCTCCACCAGTCGAGTAAGGAACAAAGACACTACCTGCATAAAACATCATAGAGCGAAACCCTGAGCAACTAATACTCAACAAGACTTACCCGTCAATGTGGCTAACTACAACCGACTCCTAGTATGCAAGGCTACAAAAGGGTAAGCTCACACATGGGCATAAATCCGCATTAATTACTAGATCCTTATTTTCAAGTTTTGATTTTCAAATTAACTACGTAACCAATAATACCATCATATCAGTAGAGTAATGGTAAGTAAATAGAACAATAAACTAGCTCATCAAATCATCCAATAATCACACTACGAGGTGGCGCACTGAACAAGTGGGTTGCTCATATCCGAGAGCGGCGGCATCGATGTACATCCTGCAGAAGAAAACCTGACCACACGACGCACATGCGCAAAAAACCGTATGCGGCAACCTTTCACGCTGGTCCCCCTAGAGCTAGGTGAATCTGACTCCTCGCGAGAAAGACCCTCCTACACAGTCCCCGTCCCAGACATACGCCCCGATTGGGAGGCATCAATTCTCTCCCAAATGACATGATAGAAAGAGCCGGCTATCCCCGCACACTAGGGCAACCCAGGCTACATCAGTACGTTCGAACTTTCTCAATAGGGCCAACGGCGAACGGTCCTCAATCGACACACAACGAGGCTACCACCGTAAAAGCTCAGCCTTCTTCATCCATCCTACACAAACAAATTCCCGTCCGGTCTGCATCAAACCTAAATTCTGCTAGTACAATCCAGAGTTAAACCCTATCATGCGAGTGAGACCTACCACTCAACTTCTACTAAGCGCTAGCCACTAAGCCTAACAGATTCTAATCATAACATAAAACCAACTCCTACAAAAATAAGACACAAAGTAGGATAGGAAGATAATCCTAATGCAGTTCTATGGTGTCACATCAACTCCTAATAAACCTAATGCACAAACAATTACTAGACCCAAACAAGTAATAAATCAAAAAAAATCTAAACAGGCAGGCATGCACCGTGGCTTGCCTGGCTTAGGAGCTAAGCTAGCGGGCTCAAGGGTGTTAGTCTGCTCCTCCTCCTCCTACTGTGCCTCCTTCTCTGGCAGCTGAAAGTCTAGAGGCTCCAGAGTCGTCTCTGTCACAATACGTCATGACAAAGAATGAATGCAAGTCAGATGCAATAATAATATGCACACATGATTTAAGTAATTAACAGAACAGTCGTTTACACTCTATTAAGAAAGGGATTTATCGAGGATTTAAATGGATTAAATTTATTAACTTTATTTTGTCTGAAGTATTTCCATCATTGCAAACAGATACTTGGAGTCTTATATTCAGTCTATTGGCATTTTTCTCAGGGTTAACACCACTGAAAGTAATTTACCTGTGAAGTTTGACGATTTATTATATTCTTTATTATTTATAATAATTTAAACAATGCACAGAATGATTTAAATCATAAGTAAATAATTAATCAGGATATGATAGTAGCAAAATGTTCTATAAGTCTGTTAACAGTATCTCAACGGACATGAATAATTTCAGGATTTAATGAGCAACAGAAAATTAATTATAAGTTAAGCAATATCTGAATAAATGTATTTTTACAGAAAACAGAGGAAAAGTTTGGTGTGATTTGACATTTGTGTTGGATAGACCAGACCATAGGGAATCCAACAAAATTGGTTTCACAGTTTTCTGAGGTGCATACGATTTATTATGCATTTTACAATCTTAAGATAATTTCTGGCGATTGAACTAATTCGCAAATGGATTAAAAATAGGCGGACCAATGTTAGCCCGGCCCGGCTCGTCATACCCACGAGCCCCTGTCGCCAGACCAGGTCCTACGGTCATGGGTCACCTCAACCCAATAGACTAGCCTGATAGGTTAGGTTCCCTCCACCTTACATGTCGGGCTCCCCCATCATCAATTTCCGATGTGGGACTAAACCCAACAATTTTCCCCATCACACATCGGATGGCTCCATCTCCCCTTCACACCCGGGTGGACACCCCTCCGACAGCCTGATTTTCATGTGAGACACAGAGATATTCCAGGTTTCAGACCAATGGCTCTCATACCACTTGTTAGCACGGCCCGGCTCGTCATACCCACGAGGCCCTGCTGCCAGCCCTAGGTCTCAACGGGCCTGCTATCCACACAGGCCCAACCGGAGCCATTAGGTTGGGTTCCCTCCACCTTATATGTCGGGCTCCCCCATCATCAATATCCGATGTGGGACTAAACCCAACAACCAATCAGATCTGGGCAGCACGAGGGGCCACAAAATCTGGCCGCACCGGATCTAGACTGGCCGCACCAGATCCACCCACAGGATGAAGCCGTACCGTGGGCTACACAAAGAGCCACATCGGATCTGGCCTTGGCCGCACGGGATCCGACCGGGGCGGCATGACGCCGGCTCGCCAGAGGCGGGCGGCGCGCTCGCTGGAGCGGCGTTTCCGGTGACCATTTGGAAAATGGTGCGCACTAGGGTGCTCAACGAGGGACGACGGACTCACCTAGAGCGATGGAAGAGAGCGGGAATGGCCGGAGAGGGGTCGGCGACGAGTGGCAGCGGCTGGAGGATGTCCGGCGACATCGCGGATGTGGAGAAGAGCTCGGCGGCGGCTTGGATCTGGCGGAGAAGCTTCACGGCGCCACGGTGGAGCTTGGCACGGGCACGAATGACGATGCGGCAGCCATGAAGACAATCGGGGACGACAGGCTCCTCGTGATGGTGAAGATCGACGACGGAGAAAGCTCGAAATCCACTATGGATAGCTGCAATACGGGAAAAGGGTGAGGTCCGAAGTGTGCGCAACAACCTTGAGCGGCTAGGAGCACGAGGAATCGAAGCGAGGCTCACCGGAAAGGAAGATAGGGTCGACGGCGAGTTCGCTCCCCCATGGCCGGACTTGAAGAAGGCCGGTCGATTCGCGGGCTCGTGGCTCAAGGAAGCGACGGCGAAGCTCGGCGCTAGCCCCAGGACCAGATGGCGAAGCTCGAAGAGTGACAGCTCGGTCGGGGGTGGCTTGCCGTCGGCGAGCTGCGACTCAAGCTCGAGCTCGAGCAATGGCGGCAAGGCGAGGTGGCTAGGGTTAGGGTTGCGGCGGCGGGGAACGAGGAAAAGAGCGAGGGAGAGAGCTGGGAGAGAGGAGCGGGTGGCTTTAAACGGCGGCGTCCACGGCCAGAGACGCTGAGCTCACCGCTGGCGATGCCCGATCGGTGGACGCGATGCGGGCCCAAAGCCAATGACAAGTGGGCCCGGCAGGTTTTCGCAATTTTAGTGATTTTAATCCAGCGAAATTCCACGAATTATTTAAGGTACTTAGACTGCTCAAAAAATCATCAAAAATACTGAGGTGATAGAGCACAGATCCAGCTGCAAGTTTGCTTTTGGGTCGATGCAGTTTTGAGCTCCATATTTCGTATTGAAATTCGAGGAACATTAGGATTTGCACGATCTTCTTTGAATTTTTAGAGGTACTTCCAGAATTTGAAAAATTCTCAAAACTTCTCTTTTCTGATAGGCTGTCTACAGAATTTTTCTCCAGAACATGTTGTTATAGAAAAGTTCGAGTTCCTTCACAAGCATTGGTTTGACATTTGTTTGAATTAAGGGTTTTGAAATTTGAATTTGATTTGGTTTGATGTTTCTGTTCAATTTGTGAGTGTGAGAGAGCTGGGTTTCAGTGACACGAGGTGTCACAAAGAAGACGCTCGGCTGGCTGTGTGGACCACGCCATGGACAGCGCTGGATCCTCCGATCGATCGGCTTCAACGTGACCACGCCATGGACAGCGGTGGTTCTCTTGCGAGCGCCACAGCACCACAATGTGCACGCTCGGTTCAGTCTCCTCCCTCCATGGACAATACGTGCATTGCTCGTCTCTGTTCAAGAAGTTGCACGCACTGAAGCGTGGTCGGACAAGTAGGGATCTCCGTCTCTGTCGTCATCCTCGACGCCACGGCCCACCGGCGACCTCCCACGCATGCAGTCAATAACCTACCGATCCACGCCGCAAGCCTCCAATCGGATGGCGCTCAAGGTTAGCAACCACCCCTGATTCTCTAAAGAACGCCTCCGCAGCGTGCTGCGGCGCGGTCACTCGACTTAGAGTCGTAGCCCTAGCGCTGCAACAATCTGAACGTCGCTCGACTGATCTCCTGTTCCTCAGGCAAGTCCCTGGCTATTTTTTGTCTCCATTTTCTCCTGCCGAGGGCATCGTGCCCCTGTGGTCGGCATGGTCCGCGTGTTCGCGCGCCAAGAGAGATGGGAAATACACCCAGATGCACATGCCATTGGATGACATAGATAACCTCGTCGCAACTCACCATGAGGCTCGGGGATCGCTGGCAGTAGCATAGAGATGGAGGTGCTTGTTAGGCTGTCGTCGGGACCATGTGTCTCACCTCCTGAATCCATTCCTGACCTGTTTGATCGAGTGAACCAGCAGGATTGATTCATTCATGGCATGTCACGAAAACGGGCCTGACTAATGGAACAAGGCCTTAGGCGTCACGTCAGGCTCCAAGACACGGCATGCGCGATAGTTCGGACATCGGGCCATCAGGCTTCTGTGTGTATTGGCGGCGCAGAAGCTCCTGCTGCGGTCTGCCTGAACTCACGACATGCCACGAGCGCGATGCCAAGGTCCTCACAGGGCGACAGGTGTCATCCAGGGTACCTATATGAACACTACATGGAAGATGACGGCAAAAAGGGTAACACTGACCAAACAAGAAGCCTGTGAGCTACAGCTAGCTCGTCCATTAAAAACATTTGGGGTGCGGACGACTAAATATCACTACTATGCTCTCATTTGTCTCGTCATTCCCCAAGACAAAAAATTGCACTATGCAGTTTCAGCTAGGTTGGAGGGTTCACCGAGCATGTCAGGATTGACTCGTAATGCATAGTGCCATTTTTTGTCCTGACGGTGGAGAACAACCTAGGTGACGAGACTCTCCAGACCTACAGCCCATCGATTTGGGGCACGCATGCGACTATATATCAGCAAGTAGTATGTCAGGGAAACCGGTCCCATTCCCAATACCTCTCACTCCCACTAACAGGGATGGGAAAAACTAGCAAATAAAGGATAAATAACTTAACATACTCCATAAACTTAGAAACCTCACTACAAGAAAAACACCCCTGTAGATACGCTTTATTTACATGGTAGATATGTTTATTTCATGTCTATTGGAATATAGAAACGTTTTCATAAAGCGTGTCGGGAGCGTATTCGCGCGGACCGTGTCATATCCCTGTAGTGATGTATTTTAAAAGCATGTCTAGCACATATAACACGATTTATAATGACGCTATATACGTATCTACAAACCTATACACGCTTTTATAGTTGCGCTCAATTACGTGTCTATGAATTTAGCAACGCTCTAAAGTGTTGCTATTTAGAACATCGCAAAAAAAATATTTTGTTCCCTCATGATCTTAGCAAGTATTATTCGTGCAATTCGTAGGAGTTGAACCCGTGACCTCTTTATTTCATACAAACTCCCTTAACCAACTCATCTCACGTGCAATTTTGATTAGAGTAAGGTATGTATTTTTTTAGCTCATGCTATCCAAATGTATTAACGTCTCTAGCATTCCAAATAGCGTGTCAAAAAGCGTCTTTAGATGAGACTACATACGTTTAAAGCGTGGTTAATATCGTATCACTTTGATGCGTTCTCAATATCGCGTCATAAACGTGTTTACGTGGGATACCAACGGAATAAAAACACGTCTAGTATGATATTGTCAATGCGTGTCAAGAAACATCTTTACAGGGCTACTAGCATCAAAAGCATGTCAAAAACATGTTTGTTCAGCTATTGACGATTAAAGCGTATCTAATAGCGTGCTAAATTGACACGATCTCGATACCGTGGCAAAAAGCGTCTTTAGGTGCTGATGTATTAACGTTTATAAAAGCGCATCTATAAAAACGTCTTTAGAAGGCCTTTTTTCTTGTAGTGCCTAGGTGTCATCGTTATTTTCAAGTATCATATATAGAGACCTTTTGAAGGCCCAAATATATACTCTCAACTCTAAAAAGTTGATATGTCTGGGTACAAGTCCTACTCTGATCTATGCATGTGATCTCCCCT
This sequence comes from Eragrostis tef, assembly GCA_000970635.1. Lineage (NCBI taxonomy): Eukaryota > Viridiplantae > Streptophyta > Magnoliopsida > Poales > Poaceae > Eragrostis > Eragrostis tef. The sequence continues at coordinate 199,499 of LAPY01000155.1, read as the reverse complement.
ACTGCGCAGGTGTTATAGTGGGTGGGAAACATCAAATGCAAACCCGAAAAGCATCACTAGTACAATGGTAACCTTTAGCGGCGGTCAATTTACATCTGCAGTGGCGGACGAACAGAAATTAAAAAAAAAAGGAGAAAGAGCAGTGGCAGGACGGACAGAAATTAAAAAAAAAAGGAGAGACGTTGTAACACCCTACTCAAAACTAACATTTATCATGAAAACAAAGCTAGGAAATTAATAAGAAAAGTCATCAGATAGCACACTTTAAAAAGAATAATGATCAAGGACCCAAACAAGGGTGCACGTAATTCAGCTGCTCCCCATGTCCATCATGCTCGTTTTATTCATTTGCACCTGGAAAGACGAAAGGGGTGAGATAAACTCAGCAAGCAACGACTATGAATACATACATATCTCACATATGGTTGATTATTAACTTTTAAAACAAATGAACAATAAACAGCCAACAAGAGAAGTAATAAATCAAACAAAGGTACACTTCCAATCAGATATACAAATCGACCATCCATAATTCTCTAAATAAAAGATGTCACTATATAATCTCCATGATAAATCAGCTTCCTCTGATTGTCAGTCATGTATGCATGCCATGATGCAACTCCAGTTTACAGTTTTATGTTGGACACTGCCAACCTTTGATGGAACTCCATGTATGGTACTAGTCATGGCACGATGGCGATGACAAGCCTTTAATCTCCATATGAAATTGTGCATGTGTATGCTTATGAATGAAAAGTATGCATCATACTGCTGATCACAATCAATTTAAGATATCCAAGTGACAAGCTTTTCACAAAATGAGTTTGACATCCATACATCATGCACCATTGAATGTAATCAAATAAACAATCATCAATCATTAATGGTTCAGCGAGAAATAAAGCAAATTTATAGCATTTTGTTGTGTTACCCTTTTATTCAGAATAGATGCAAAACATGCATATAGACATAGCGATTTGCCACATCTCCTACGTTACTTGTCTCTTAACCAACAAAGACGATGAAGAGGACTCGCCAAAATCAAGGGTTGGAAGAACTACCACCTGATTCAACAGTAGTAACGGCATATTCAAAAATCACATAATCACATAAAAACTGAACGTAAAGCGCTCCTATGGTTGTTTGGAAAGAAAACCCAAAACAGTCGAAAACTGTCTCGACAGAACAGTCAGCTTAACATTTTCATATCTATTTTTATAAAATCGAGACCAGGATAAATGAGTACACTAAGAGCATGTAAAGAACATTATCTACAAGATTGGTGTTCAACTCAAAAATAATTCGGAGTGTAAGATGGGCCAAACAGACGCACAAAACACAGGCATTCAGTTTACAGGTCGTACATATAACAGTGATATTCAGAAAATCGTATCTCCAGTTCTACAGAACCAAATTAGGCGTTTATGCACTCTATGGAAATTTATAGAAACCCACTACAACTTTTGTTTCCACCAATGTTTCACAATCGAACCGTAAGGCCCTTGAAAACTGGATTTATATAGCACTGCGCAGGCTGACAAAAAACTGTATCTGTCTGTATACGAGGACGAACCGTGATATCTCTAGAGTTTAAGCCTTAATGGCTAGCACTGAACCAGCGATGAAAAAAGTAGGGAGATCCAGAATGATTTCTTTGCCATTACCTAAGCCTGATCACGATCTTCCCCTAACCCCTTTTCTGCCCAGCCTTCCCGATCTCACAATAACTTGATGTTCTCTGATCTGCAGCTCCAAAATCGTTGTTTCAGAGAGATGCAGGGGCGACGACACTAGCAGTAGGTCTTTCCTCTACGGTGCCTTCAATGGGAGACGCAGGGAAGAACGTCCAGCCCTAGAAGATGAACAACGGGTGCAGCCGCCTTTCCTCCGAGCGATCGATCCGAATAGAAACCGAGGAGACAACGATGTGGGTTCAGTTTCCTCCTCTTTTCTGAAATGGACTCATCTAAGGCCTTTACTCCCTTAATTAGCCCACTAATCAGGCCCAAAAACAAAAGGCTTAACTGTTTTTTTTCGTGGGCGTTACATTCTCTCCTCCTTAAAAGAATTTGTCCCCAAATTCTACCACTCTACACCAAGAACAAAACATTATATTGGGGAAAAAAAACTAGTATATATACCGCTTTAAAAAAGTTGGGTTTTCTTCACATGCATGAGCTCCTCCAGATTGTAAGTAGCTTCCCTCTTAGTTCTACTTGACAAATGCACTTTTACATTCTTGATCACCTTCCTCCTTAAGACACGATGTGAGGTTTCCAAGATGCAAACAGTATGAGACTCAATAAGATCCTGCTCAAAGGTGATAGGATCCAGATCAATTTTGTGCTCTCGGTCATGAAGATACTTCCTCAAAATCGAGACATGGAAAACATTGTGTACCCCTTTCACAGACATTTTAGCAACTCTTCCATTAACCGATAGGCTAGCTTTCCGATGCGTGCGATCATCAATTAAGAAAGGACCAATATACCTCGGGCTAAGCTTCCCTTCGGTGCCAAATCTTGCAATGCCTTTGGTCGGTGAAACCCTCAAGAGGACATGATCTCCAACCTCAAACTCTAGCTCACACCTCTTCACATCAGAGTAGCTCTTTTGTCGACTCTCTTCAGCCAACAAGTTGCGACATACTTTTTTTAAAAGAACTTATCAACAATTTGTTGGATCCAGTCCAGACGTAACAGGGCCTTCTCTCTGAGTGAATCCCAACATAGTGGCGACCTGTACCACCTGCCATATAGCACCTTGAATGGTGCCATTTTAATACTAGCATGGAAGCTATCATTATAGGAAAACTCAGCTAAAGCCAAGTGCTGCTACCAACTGCCTCTACTAGAAAGCACATAAACACAACATATACTCCAATGTCAGAATCGTCGGTTCAGATAGTCCATTCATCTGTGGGTGAAATGCACTACTAAGATGCCTCTTTGTATCAAGTGCATCCCATGCCTTCTACATAAATCCTCTCTTAACATAGATACAAATTTAGTATCTTGATCTGGACTTTGGAAAACCATGTAACCTCGCAATCCGTGGGACATAGAGGACTTAAAGAGCACCAGATGTCACCATCCACTTTTTAGGGTAAAAACAAAGTTGCACAAAATGGAGGGTGTATATGAAAAAACATTCTTTTGAAAGATAATCTCCTCTCCAGATGGAGCCAACAAGGTAACAATCTCAGAAGAAAGATGTGGTGGAAAGTTAAAGCGAACGAGAATGAAGTCAAAAGAATTGAAGGCAATGATCACCAAATTGATAAAAAAAATCCTCGTCACCACTAGAGATGACACAACAAGGACAAATTCTAGAGGTGCAAATAAAGAGATTGTTGGAGAACTAACTACTACTGATCACCCAATTCTCTCAACTTAACTTTTTTTTTTGCCCTTCTAGCGAAGTATATGGACACAAGGGAAAAACAAGCTCGAGAACAAAATGAAACATGGGCATCATGAGAATCCATGGGTAACATACCAGTCACCATATCTTTGCAACTCTCATCTCATTGATAGGCAAAGCATATACTCCAGAATGTGCCAAACAAGAAGAAAGACATGAAACCTGAGAATAAATTCCCGCTCTTGATTGTCTAGGAGCGATAGGCCATTGAGAACCAAACAAACAGTTAGTTCGAATCCTTCCTCCTACTCTATCAATCATTGACTTAAGTCCTTATGTAATTGTTTCGCTGGATTTGCATCTTGTCCATAAATATTTTTGGGTAGAGCCTTCTCACAAATTGCCTCACAAAAACCAGCCCAAACCTTTCTCCTTTATGTTAAATCCCTTAACTCCTTGTTCACAGTTTTCATCACACTCTCTTTTGCATATGCCTCAGACCGATGGGACTCAACCTCAACTGCAATCTCATTATCTGATGTAACATTACAACCTTGGGTTAAAGGAGCACAACTAGTTCCATGACCCCTAATGGTAGTTGAGTGACCACGACCAATATGATATGGTATCTCTACAGAATTTAACAATTATGTAGGCCTATTATATCAGAAGAAAAGATAAACACGCAACACAATGTAACAAACAATAGATGACTATCATATATAGTAGCGGAAAAAATAACAAACAAGACAGAACACAAAAGCGTGTGCAATGCAATGCATATCCCATACTCGTTCCTATATGTGCAAGGTGTGTCAATTTAAGATTATTTCCAAGGATCTAAAGCTTGCTCTGATACCACCTATAACACCCTAATCAAAACTAACATTTATCATGAAAACAAAGCTAGGAAATTAATAAGAAAAGTCATCAGATAGCACACTATAAAAAGAATAATGATCGAAGACCCAAACAAGAGTACACGTGTAATTCAGCTACTCCCCATGCCCATCATGCTCGGTTTATTCATTTGCACTTGGAAAGATGAAAGGGGTGATATAAACTCAGCGAGCAACGGTTATGAATACATACATATCTCACATATGGTTGATTATTAACTTTTAAAACAAATGAACAATAAACAACCAAGAAGAGAAGTAATAAATCAAACAAAGGTACACTTACAATCAGATCATGATATACAAATCGACCATCCATAATTCTCTAAATAAAAGATGTCACTATATAATCTCCATGATAAATCAGCTTCCTCTGTCCGTCATGCATGCCATGATGCAACTCTAGTTGAGAGTTTTATGTTGGACACTGCCAATCTCTCATGCAACTCCATGTACCGGTACTAGTCATGGCGTGATGGCGATGACAGGCCTTTAATCTCCATATAAAATTGTGCATATGTATGCTGTCACTATATAATCTCCATGATAAATCAGCTTCCTCTGATTGTCAGTCATGTATGCATGCCATGATGCAACTCCAGTTTACAGTTTTATGTTGGACACTGCCAACCTTTGATGGAACTCCATGTATGGTACTAGTCATGGCACGATGGCGATGACAAGCCTTTAATCTCCATATGAAATTGTGCATGTGTATGCTTATGAATGAAAAGTATGCATCATACTGCTGATCACAATCAATTTAAGATATCCAAGTGACAAGCTTTTCACAAAATGAGTTTGACATCCATACATCATGCACCATTGAATGTAATCAAATAAACAATCATCAATCATTAATGGTTCAGCGAGAAATAAAGCAACTTGATAGCATTTTGTTGTGTTACCCTTTTATTCAGAATAGATGCAAAACATGCATATAGACATAGCGATTTGCCACATCTCCTACGTTACTTGTCTCTTAACCAACAAAGACGATGAAGAGGACTCGCCAAAATCAAGGGTTGGAAGAACTACCACCTGATTCAACAGTAGTAACGGCATATTCAAAAATCACATAATCACATAAAAACTGAACGTAAAGCGCTCCTATGGTCGTTTGGAAAGAAAACCCAAAATAGTCGAAAACTGTCTCCACAGAAGAGTCAGCTTAACATTTTCATATCTATTTTTATAAAATCGAGAACAGGATAAATGAGTAGACTAAGAGCATGTAAAGAACATTATCTACAAGATTGGTGTTCAACTCAAAAATTGATTCGGAGTGTAAGATAGGCCAAACAGACGCACAAAACACAGGCATTCAGTTTACAGGTCGTACATGTAATAGTAGTATTCAGAAAATAGTATCTCCAGTTCTACAGAACCAAATTAGGTGTTTAAGCACTCTATAGAAAGGTATTGAAACTCACTACAACTTTTCTTTTCACCAATGTTTCATAATCGATCTGTAAGGCCCTTGAAAACTAGATTTATCTAGCACTGCGCAGGCTGACGAAAAACTGTATCTGTATACGATGATTAACCGTGATATCTCTAGAGTTTAAGCCTTAATGGCTAGCACTGAACTAGCGATGAAAAAAGTAGGGAGATCAAGAAAGATTTCTTCGCCATTACCTAAGCCTGATCACGATCTTCCCCTAACCCCTTTTCTGCCTAGCCTTCCTGATCTCACAACAAATTGACGTTCTCTGATCTGCAGCTCCAAAATCGTTGTTTCAGAGAGATGCAGGGGCGACGACACTAGCAGTAGGTCTTACCTCTACGGTGCCTTCAATGGGAGACGCAGGGAAGGACGTCCAGCCCTGGAAGATGAACAACGGGCGCAGCCGCCTTTCCTCCGAGCGATCGATCCGAATAGAAACCGAGGAGACGACGGTGTGGGTTCAGTTTCCTCCTCTTTTCTGAAACGGACTCAACTAAGGCCTTTACTCTCTTAATTAGCCCACTAATCAGGCCCAAAAACAAAGGCGCATTGAGCAGGCAGAGGCCGCCATACTCTCAACGGCCACCCTCCAACTTTCATTATCGAATTCTCTGTCCCGAAATCCGTGCGGTCGTGCCGCAACCTGTGGCTTGCCGGATTATTGTTTGTACCAATGAAACATAATGAAATGGAAATTCTATTGTGACATCCTTGGCGCTCAACCACCGCCAGTTTTTCAGGCAATGCTTTTATACAAAAGTTGGGGGGGGGGGGGGGGGGGCCCCCCTTTTGGGGGGGGGGGGGGGGGGGGATGGCCCGCTTTAGTCTCACTTAAGCTCCGTCAATGCTCTCATTACACCTACTAGAGAATCAAGTATTTCCTACAAATCTTTTCTACCAATCATCCTTGTCATTTATATTGGTGGGTGCCCCTAGCTAGTGCCTTATATACAAACGTTTTCAAACAATCTCTCATAGCACTAGTATGCACCTTATAGAGTTTGCAGTGACTTAATTGAAGCATTAACTGATGCTACTGCACCCGTCGAAACACTGGAAATGTCTCAACAGTGTAAGCTTGGGAGACACCCGAAATGGATAAGTAGACAAGCCTCCATTGGTCAGTTCTTAATATTCTCCGGGGTTTTATCGGCGTGGCATACCTCAGATTCATAAACAATCAGTTTTTAATTTCTTCGTGTCCTGAAAGTGTGTTGAGCTGTAGCAGTTCCGTCAGCAAAGCTCTGTTGTTTTGTGAGACACATTTTTTGCAAGAATAAGTTCAACACTTGTGTGCTCATCCGATTATGCTCCAACAGTGATCGAGCTCAAATAGCCGTACTAAGCTGATCTCTGCACTTGATCTTCAGTTCATGCCATACAACGAAAGGGGAAAAAAAAATACTGAGCGGCCTTTAGAATCTTCTATAAATTAGCGATGAGCACAATTCAAGCAGGTTTCTCCAGACTCCTGAATCTACGGTGCACAATTCAATCGTCCATCAAGATACCCACGGAGGCAGCGGGCGCGGAGATCGCAGCTGCGTCAAGACCATCGCCCAGCCACCGTCCTGGAGCTTTCGCCACACGAGGATGATAAAGCTGCTGTACCAACGTCGGTTAGCAGACATCGAGTTCTCGCGACATCAACTCCGTGCGGTCCAACGTGCTATCGATCGAGAGGCACACATGCATTCCTCGCTGTCCCGGCATCGAGGCGTTTATCGCAGCGTCCTGGGCGGTGGCCAGTGTACGTACTGTGGAATTGCAAGGACGCGTCTTGCCTCGAGGTGCGCGACGCGCCCAGCCTGTGCGGGACGCTGCCTTTGCAGGACTTGCGGCGGCGGCAAACAATTTTGGATGTTGCCCGCACGGCCCACCGGACTCGAATTACTTACAGGATGAACGATCAGCGGACAGATGACCTTCGACAGACAGATCGACGACGACCACAAGTCAGATCAGCGCCTGGCGGAGGCATCACATCACAGCGCCTGTGCACCACTATCGACGACGATGAGAGGCGCATATCTCTTCTAACCACCGGCCATCGAGGACATAGTTCGGGGAGTAATGGAGGATGTGGAAGACAGGATTTGTGCAGTGCTAACCACTTGCTGCGTTGTCTGTTTACAGTAGCGAATACAAAGGAAAGAACCGGCTGTGATGGCCGAACGCACTGGCCGGCCAACAACTCCGGCATGAGCACATCGACCAGGACGTGGTCCATGTCCACTAACAGCGGGAGAAAAGATCCCAGCTTGACTGACGCACACTGCAAGAACGAAACTGAAACTGTAAAGAAAATGGGACACACTAACTAAGACACCAGATTTATCCAACAAGCCTGTTGACCTGGGCCCGCATGCCAGCTATGGTATGTCAGCGTGCCAGCAATATGCCAAAGGAACCAGTTCCATTCCCAATACCTCTCACGCGCACTAATAGAGTTCAAACAATATAGCAAAATGATGCACGATATAGTGTCCATATACCTTAGAAAGTAGACATCATCATCTTATCCATGTATCATATATAAAGACCTGTTAGGTATGGACATCCCTATTTATAAACTATCTCTCCCCATGGTTCGAATGACGCCATGGCTTAACTACGTCAGGTACAACCGTACCAGTGCTACTGACTACTATGATCTCTAGTACTGTGCCTATGATCTTTAGTACCGTGCGGGTGTTATGGTGGGTTGGAACATTATATTAAAACCCAAATCATGGATCAATTTGCTGGACATCAGTTCATATTTCCTTTGTTTTCCTCATAACAACAACACTAGTACTATTCTTGACGTGCGTCAATCCAATGCTCTTAACGCAAGTAGTAATAAGTAACCTAGTGATGGACCATCGCACTGGCCCTAGTGGCACTAGAACTCCGGCATGACCATACTGACCAGGACATGGTCCATGTCCAGTACCAGAGGGAGAATAGATACCAGCTTGACCGAGGCACACTGCAAGAACGAAACTGAAACAGAAAGAAAATGTGACACACTAACTAGCTAACAAAGATTAATGTCATTCAGTAGAGAGCTGGATGAGCTGTACCAGTTAGAAGAAATAAAAGCTAGGCAAAGGTCTAGGGAGAGGGACATTATTGAGGGGGATAGAAACACTAGATATTTTTCATACAGTTGCTAATCAAAGGAAAAGAAAAATGACTATTCATAGTGTAGATGGCCCTGATGGGGAAGTCAACACTACTTAAGAAATTCTTAAAGTAGCTTCAGATTTTTACAAAAACCTTTTTTGTTATGAGGAAAAGCCTGACATTAATCTAAGTAACCCTTTCTTTAGTCCTAAGGATAGAGTAACCGTAGAGGAAAATGAGAGGTTAGAGGCTAGTTTTACTGAGGAAGAGGTGAAAGCGACAGTTTTTGAAAGTTACCCAGATGGTGCACCTGGTCCCGATGGTCTATCAATCTTTTTGGGAGATAATAAAGGAGTATCTCATTTTAGCGTTACCGCTTTTCACAGGATCGAGTCGGTACGTGCTGATGAACAAACACAACAGTACATCACATAAAAGGGCACAAATTAAGTCTTAAAGTTATTACATTAGTCCAATTAAAACATCGAGTAGCACAGCGGAAGTCCAACAACTAAACAAAGTACAAGTCCCACGAACGAAGATACAAGGAGCACGCACTCACGATACATGAATCCGCATCACAAGCCCGATGATGCGAACTCAGCTGGAGATCACTCATCCAGATCCCAGTGGACCGTCCAACCCTCAGGAGGCTGTCTGTCCCACTGACCTCCTCCACCTAATACTCAACAAGTACTACCTGCACAAATCATCATAGAGCCAAAGCCTGAGCAACTAATACTCAACAAGTCTT
>LAPY01000155.1:161619-169119 GCA_000970635.1 Eragrostis tef | reverse complement strand
CACGGTGGCTGCGCTCCTTGGTGCGGACTGGCGGGTGCCCTGCATTTTTTGAGCGAGTGGTGCAGAAATAGAGCAAGGCAGAAGGCACCAGAAACAGAGTTTCCAGTTCTTACTTCAGAAAGAACAGAGTTGAGACCTCATGTTAGGGAAGGTGCCAGCCACTGCTTTGCAAACTTGTGCAAGGAGAGTTGGACAGTGGCTGGCTGTGCTCCTTGGTGCGGACTGGCGCGGCATGACAGTTGCTGCATGATCTGCGCATGACGAACCGGCGTGTGCTGGGCAGACATGCATGGGTTCCGATATACAACACTCACTCGAGCGCCGCCGCAAGACCGCCGTCTCACCAAAGCAACACGTGCGCTCACGTATCGAGCAGGGACCATGTAATGTTGGTATCCGTTGATAGGTAGCAGAACGCAAGCAGAATTGTGATAGTGACCGGAGAATATGCAGAATTCTTTGGGCGGTGGCAGTGGTGCTCTGGTCCTCAGCAGCTGGGATGAGAGAGGATGGTCGGCCAGACGGCGGCCAAGAGGTTAAAGATGCGATCGCCGGCTGCCGGCCAAAAGGTCAACTGTCAAGGAAGGCACGGCTGCTCTGTTCGTATCTTCCATACTTGTGTGCATTATAACTGACTGATGTATGCAACCAGCAGTTACTATACAGGACTAACTAGAGATCATATGTATTCTTCTCTCTATGTTACCTTCTTTTTTGCGAAAAACTCTATTTATTGGCATAAATGTACTTTTTCCACCAATTAATCGGGATGCAACTGAACACCAAGTCCGCTCAACATTTCAGAAACATGAGAGCATGCATTTGGAGCTCCATATATATATGAGAGGATGCTTGAATTAGATGACGATACGTTTTGACACTGGTGTGATAGGTTTTGGGAATATTCTAAATAACTTTGCTTATCGTGGAGTTTTTAAGCTGTTATTGTGCACCACTCTGCGTTCCCTCTGCGGGTCCACCCAAAATTGGATAAGCTATACATGGCGGCATAGGAATTGCAGGCGTATACAAAAATAAAAATATGTGTATGTTAGACCTGGGAAACCTTTTTTTTAGGGGGTCTGGGAAGCAATAGGAATTTTAAGGGGCTATACAGCACTCAGAAGGACGGTAGATGCGCGGTTATACAATTTATGATTAGAACTCCTAGCTATTGCTGAGTCGCTTAGCCTAGCTGAGGAGCCAGATTTGCCCATATGAGGGTTTGAATCAAAGGGGCTATATACCTCCCAGTCCCTTTATGCTGTTATCTCTTATGGAGGAGTACAACCTGTCCACACTCTAGCTATCTGGAGTTTAGTGGTGCCACCTATAATCCACATCTTTTTGTGGTTGTTCTCAAATAATAAGGTTCTCAAGAGGGATAACCTAGCAAAAAGGAGGAAAGTGGAAGATGCTACCTGACTTTTCTGTGCCAAAAAAGAAAGTATAAATCACCTATTTTTTGAGTGCTTTGTGGCCAATATAATGTGGACTGAGATTTCTGAAATTTTCGATATACAGATTGGGAGGGATTATGAATCTGTTGCAGATGGTGGTTGAGTAATAAGAGAAATGCTGTCCTTAATATAGTCTCTTCTGCTGTCTTGTGGACACTATGGAACTTACGGAATGCCATTTGTTTTCAGGGGAAGCAGTGGACGGGGACGAAGGAGCTATGGGAGAGGATGGTGAACACGCTACAAGCATGGAGGAAGATAGTCAAGGGACAGTCAAAACTAGAAGTGGTGCTGAACAAGCTGCAGGTCAAGATGATGGAACAGATGTTGCTGTGTGGTACCAGCAGTCCAGGGAGGGGGGCGCCTTCACATTCAACCGACAATATGGATGCTCTACGTACTAGTGAAGGAAGGGCTACTTATGTAGCAAATGCTGTAGTAGGAAATTCTGGTACATTCAACCGACAATATGGATGCTCTATGCAATGCAGCCGGACACAGATGAACACAATGCTGTAATCGAGCTGAACCTGAATCTGGTTTTCAATGAAAACTAGCGGGACACCCTTATTTCTAGAAAAAAATAGGCCTTTTAAGTTTTCACACCGTAACAAATTGTGGAGCACAATATGCATCCGGGATACATGAGACGAAGCTACTCTGGTGGAGCTCTTCTATATCACTTTTTTGCAATTTGTAGCATGTGAAAACACATTTTATCATATTACCACGTTTATGTTGTTCAATCCCGGCTATCTCTATGTTGATCTGTGTTCGAATATATACCCAAATCATCTCTGCTATCATTTTTCTTTTGGAGAATCTCTACTATCTTTGGGCCAGTTAATCGCAATTCTAGCTTTTAATGCAAGTGATCAGATCTTCGGAGGCAATGGACTTCAGAGTTAGGATTTAAATAAAAATACTGCACACGTGGTCATTCGACAGAGACATCGGGCTCGGGGTAAATGCATGGTGGCTCCGGTCCTTCGTTCAGGCTTACGCGTGCCCGGCAACCCTTTCTTGTCTCCTCCGTCATCCCCCATCCTTGCACGAACTGTGCACAGAAGCAGAGCAAGGCAAGGCACAGAACCACACTAGAAACAGACAGTCCTCATGTTTTACCAAAGGTTCAACAGGGACCAACCGATGATTTGCATATTCTGCAAGGAGAAAAGGATTTGACACTAATCAAGTCTAGTGTAGGTATGTCAATTAATTATGCCACAGCTATTTACAACTAACCTTCAATTCCTCAAAACTTTTCGGGCATAGGAGCCGGCTATCAAATTGGGAGAACATAATTATACGCTGTAGCAAACCTTTTCGACTCTAGCGGATAGCACACAGTCCATGATACATTTTAGAACAACACACCACAAAGACGCACTGGACCATGAACTTGCAAAACATTTATCAAGAAATCCGATGACGGAACAAAAAATAAAGTAGTTCCTTCATCGACTTTTACATTCTTCCAGGTATTTTTGAGCTCAGAAAGCATAAGAACTCAATATGTATTAGAAACAAAGTCATCCTTGCTATCTGGTAAGAAAAAGACAATGTCAAATCAATTATCATCCACAAAGTGTTTCGCCCGCATCTAGTCCAGTCCTAGCAAAACAATTAATCAATCTGGTAGCGGTATGTCAACTAGTTATGCCACTGCTATTTACAACAAACCTTCAATTCATCAAGGCTTTTAAGGTATAGGTGCCGGCTATCAAATTTGGGAAACATAATTATACGTCGTAGCAACTCTTTTCTACTCTAATGGATAGCACACAAATCATGATACAATTTAGAACCACGCCATAAAGACGCTCTGGACCCTCAACTTGTGAAACATATGTCCCTCCATTAACTTTTACAAACCGTGCCCGGCTTTTTTAGCTTAGTATAGGAAACAAAGTCATCTTTGCTATCTGGTAAGAAAAGATAATGTCAAACCAAGTAGCGTCCGCATCCATAGCAGAACAATTACACATGTCGTGTAATGTTATTTATTAATTATACCATTGCTATTTACAACAAACATTCAATTCACAATAATTTTCATCTGTAGGAGTCAGCTATCAAACTAGGGGAACATAATCAGGTCACCAAATTTTTTTCAACCCTATAGCACATAGCACCCAAATCGTTTTGACTTTTACAACCCCAACCCAGCTTTTTGAGCCTAAATAGCACAAGAAAACAATACAGAAAACAAAGTCATCTTTGCTATATGGTAAGAAAATGACAATGTCAAATCTAGTAGCATCCGCATAGTGTTTTACCCGCAAATCTAGTCCTAGCAGAACAATTAATCACCTCTTGTAGAGGTGTGTCAATACCACTTCTTTTTACGCCTAACATTCAATTGGAGAAGACTCTTCATGTATTTGAGCCAGGTAACGGAAGTCTGGATGTGTTAGGAGGTTTAAGCTGGATGAAACCACACAAGAGCAAGGAGGGCATCGAGATATCAAAAGCCAGAAAGCAGGCAATGAGTATGTTGATTCTACAGAAGCAGAAATTGTTGATAAGAACAGAGGGGATGAATATGCAAACCAAGTTCATATTACTAAGATCATCAAACCAGTTAGATATGTTGCAGCCATTATTAATGGTATGCAGAAAGTTTCAATAATGTTCAAGGCACTCAGGTGATTCATTTTCTAGCTTCCTCCTTAGTCCTCTATTTTTACTTGCTAAATCTTTGTAAAATTTATTTTCTATGCGCTCCTAGCTACTCTGCGATGTGAGCCAGGTAGCACAAGAACTCAGTATAGGAAACAAAGTCATATTTACTATCAAGTAAAAAAAACAACAACGTCAAACCCAGTAGCATCCGCGTAATGTTTCACTCACAAATCTAGTCCTAGCAGAACAATTAAGCACCTCTGGTAGAGGTGTGTCAATACCACTACTTTTTACAACTAACATTCAATTGCACAAGACTCTTCATGTATTGGAGCTAGCTAATGCAAGGTTGGATGTGTTAGGAGGTTTAAGCTGGATGAAGCCACACAAGAGCAAGGAGGGCATCGCGATATCACAAACGAGAAAGCAGGCAATGAGTATGTTGATTCTACAGAAGGATAAATTACTGTTGATAAGAACAATGGAGATGAATATGCAAACCAAGTTCATATTACAAAGATTATCAAACCAGTTAGATATGTTCCGAACATTATGAATGGTATGCAGCAAGTTTCAATAACGTCCAAAGCACTCAGGTGATTCATTTTCTAACTTCCTCCTTAGTCCTTTGTTTTTAGTTGCTAAATCTTTGTAAATTTTATTTTCTTCGCGCTCCTATTCTGCGATGTGAGCCCAGGTAGCGCAAGAACTCAGTATAGGAAACAAATTCATCTTCACTGTCTAGTAAAGAAAAGATAACGTCAAACCCAGTAGCATCCGTATAGTGTTTCACCCACAAATCTAGTCCTATCAGAACAATTAATCACCTCCGGTAGAGGTATGTCAATACTATTACTTTTTACGCCTAACATTCAATTACACAAGAATCTTCATGTATTGGATCCAGCTAACAAATTGGGACAACATAATCATACGTCGTATCAAATCTTCTCAGCTCAATTTGATACCAGACAAATCATGCATGATACAATTTAGTACAAAACACGATAAAGGCGCTCTTGTCCATCAACTTGCACAAGATTTGTCAAGAAATCTAATGGCGGAAACCAAAAATAAAGTAGTCCCTACATCGTCTTGTACCACCTCTACCTGGCCTTTTGAGCCGAGGTAGCCCAAAATAAAGCTGTCTCGTCTCCTTTCTCCTACATCCAGCTCGGAATTTCTCTTTCATCGTGTCGGGCGATATGCCGACGCGTTGGGCTTGCACTACAGCAATCAATTTTTTAGGAAGGATGTCAAACAAATTATTATTTTAATGATCCTTTCTTCTAGGTATATTACACACAGGAAAGACAACAATGTTAAGTGCACTTACAACCATTCAATATTTGCTGGAGATTCATCGTTTGGACTAGAGAGCAACGAAATGATGCTCAAAACAAAGGAAATAAACAAGTCGGTGCTTAAGAAACTTCCAGAAAAAGCAGAGTAGATTCAATATAATTATACTAGACCATGGTAAGGTAAAAGCACCAAAAGATTGAGATTATTTGGAAGTTCTGGGTGTGAAACAACAATGCATAAACCAAACAAAGAAACTATGATATACAACTCGTAATGGATGAGCTGGACTGCTAATTATCAAGTTCGTTTGAGAATCTAAAGATCAGCTAATTGCAACAAAAGGAACCTCAAAATATATTGCTACCATGCAATAAAAATCAGCCTGAAAAATGTCTCAAGCACTAAAAGGACACAATTGACTAGTTGACAGACAACCCTCTGATGTAACTAAAAAGGTAACAAGTGTTCACTACATTATTCAGATTAATAGAGAAATGAGAAATCACTTCTTTTATTGTATCCAGATTCTTGATTTCAGATCAGTACAAATGGGTGATCCACACAGTAAAAAAGAGCAAACAAAACACCTATGTGCCATGAATGCCCCTACCGTGTGCTCCGGTGTCCATGGTTCACTTGCAGGCTCATAAACATTGGGATCCTCACAAGGCGGGTGAAGAAATGAAATGGATACACGTCCATGAGGATAAAATCAACATAATAGGCGCTATATGAATACTGAAATAACAAAAAAGTCAGAAATATGAAAAACAGACAGCTGGGAAGAGCTCACCATTTGGATGCCACATCTCAGAGGTAAATCTTACTGATGGTTGGCTGTTGGGATAATTCTGGGGAAGTTCATTATTTCATTGAAATATCCTCCATCATTGCAAACAGAAAAATGATCGAATTTAATTTCATAAAATTTCAGGAATAAAACAAGATAGTATGTTACAATATAAATGTTTTACTGCATCTAACAAGAAAGGAAAGAAAATGTCTGCAAGTGAGAGTTGGGTGGCAAGCGATGTCAGATGTGTGGTTATGAATAAGTGGTGTACATATTTTCCTCCTAAATAAGACATACTACATTATACATTTATGAAGCTTCAAATAACCATCTTGTTTTCCTTCTTCTCGGTCACACACACACACACACACACACACACACACGCGCGCGCGAGCGCGCTCCCTCTGTCCCTAAAGATAGGACTTTCTAGAATTTAGAAACAGAAATAGTGAATGCGCTAAAAGACTACCATGCCCTTCATTTTTTACCTCACTCTATCACTCCACCAACCCTTCTACCTACCACAAAATTGTTCTTATCCTCAAAACGCCCTACATTTAAGGAAAAACTCAAACTCCTAAAATGCCCTATAAAAAGGGACGGAGGGAGTATATGGATAGAAGGACAGGATGGCCCCATGTGGTTGATATTCCATAGGAGAGAGGTTGGATGGTAGGGGGAGCATGGTTGGCCACCTTCTTATTGGTGGTTGGGCTGTGAGGGCACATTAATTCTCTGTTGAGACTAGGCGGTAGGAATGGGGAGGCCTCATCTAGATCTAGATAAGGAGAAAAACGGTGGGTCAAAGAAAGAGGATCGATTGTCCCCCATGCAATTGAGACAAGAAAAGAAGCCGGGATAGAGAAAAATGATGTAGAGAAATAAAAAGACAAAAGCACCCTGCCTACCTTGAGTGTGAAGATCGTGGTTGATGGAGCCGCCACCGTCCAGCATCGGAGTCGATGAAGCTGTCAAGGACGCCACGTCTGCTACTAGCCAGAACTAAGTAGACTTAGATCTGGTGGTACAACAAGTTTCTGAGGCTTCTGGCAGTGATGAAGCACTGTCCTACTAGTTTCCATAAGAAGAGAATGAGTGCAAGAGGAGATCGGCTCCAAACAGTGGGTGGTGGTGCTATGTTCGACTAGCTAGTCACTGCGAGGTAACTGATATGCGGCGACTCGGAGCTAGGATTTTGGGTCGTGGAGAGGAGGGGAGAGGCAAGGGCGAGTGCGGCGCCGAGGAGGGGAGAAATGAGGGCTAGGGTTTGGCAGAGGGTGTGGTGTTGTTTATATGGGGGGGGGGGGGGGGGGGGGG
>LAPY01000155.1:138744-161423 GCA_000970635.1 Eragrostis tef | reverse complement strand
GTGTTGTGTTTTATGGGGGGGGGGGGGAGGGGGGTGGAGTGGACCATTGTGGTGAGGGATAATTGGGTAGTGCTGGGACCGGGCCACGACCTTCATGCTTAGTGGGCCATCAAGGCAGGCATGACAATCTTCTATTCACAGGCCGGGCTCGGGGTGGCACGACGGGCTTGGAACTATACAGGCTTTGTGCCAGCAAGACCCTTCTATGGTACGGGCCGTGCTAGGGTCAGACTGGGCCAAAATTGTCAGGCCTCGGACCGGCCCTTTTAACCCGGCTCAGATGACTAGATATAGCGCCAACGAGGTGTTTTGCGTGTACAAGTATTAATATACCTAATTCTACCAGAGAATTTCTCCAAAAGTGGTCAAAGAACCTACCAACCAATCACAATAACATGTCACGCTCAATGTCACCTTCGTCGTTGAATCTTGACGAATTGTCGTCCAGCAGTGGAGGGCTGCTTGATAGCAATTTGTGAGCAGTGTGGTGGAGAGGAGCCGTTACAAGCTTGCACCATGCTGGAGAAATAAGAAGCGTGCCGAGCTTTACGCGTCCAAGTAATGGTTTCATCATGAAACGGCACATGAGTTTTTTCTTCCCCTACCAATCAATCAGTTAAACTCTGGCTCTCCCACTGAGAACAGATTTTCCTCTAGCTTTACATGTTTTATGAATGCTTCACCGGTGGGAATAGGTTGTTCTCTTTGACATGATTTTGTGAGTGAAAGATATAGTACCCAGTTAATTAGGACTTCATTAGATCTAGCAGACCACTAGCAATTTGTAGCACGTGAAAACAAAATAGTTTGTGTTGTAGCAAATAGTTACGTTGTACAATCCAAGTCTACATAATTGTTCTGCATTCCAATACCCAATTAATCTCTATTATTATCTTCTTCGTTTTTGTCTAGGATATGTACTTTCTTCCATATTGTGGGTGAGTAAATCAAAAGTAACAATTATAGCTTCTAATGCAACCAATCAGGAACTCAGAGACAATGAAATCCTGAATTAACATTTAATTCAAAGATCAGAATTTTGGATAGATCAATGGAATAAAAACAAAATCATGTGTGTGTGTGTTTTTTGCATTGACCTGAATAAAATAAATGAAAGGTGCTAACTAGATCCAGAACATACCTAAGTATATATGTAGATGGAAACATATACTCTCATGTCAACTACTAGACAATCTTATCCTAGGAATATACCTTTTATATATCAATTATCATTGTCCTTCCTTTTGGTGCACCTAGTCTCTTATATATTGGTAAACGAAACGATCTTCCACAACACTAGTATGCACCCTACCTTAGGAGCCCAGGCACAGAAATAAACTAGTTCCCGATATTCTATCATTTTGCCTAGCCCCTCCGTAGCTACAGTCCGCATGATTAACTGATGCTACTCATCCATCAAAACATTAAAAAATTATTCATTATCCCAACATTTTAAGCATAGGAGACACCAGGAATGGACAAGTTACAAGATTGGACTGGAGGCCATCCCTTGTTGATTTTCGCTATCTTGCACAGGTGGAGGTGGAGGTGGTGAACGGTTGGTCAGCTGCTGGCTGGGTATCTTGCACGGCTGGAGGTGGAGGTGGTGAACGGTTGGTCAGCTGCTGGGCAAGGAGATGGATTGTGGTCGTAGCGAAGGGGGCGAATATGTACTGGCCTGGGGGCATATGCTGCCAATAAAACTTCTGTAAAAGAGTAAAATACACCTTAGGTAGGTTGCACTGTGGGTGCAAATACATCGCACATGTTGTAACATACGAACGCGGGCGGCTGGAGTTAGAATGGAATTGGTAAGACAATAAATAAACTTGCCGTATGCCAAAGAAAGTGATCATCCTCTGTTTCATGTTACAGTTAGAAAGTTATATATATTTTGAGAGTCTGTTCGGATCCTCAGGACTAACAATTAGTCCGGCGTTTGGATGCCAATTAGAAGGACTAAACACGGACTAATTAGGAAACTAATTGCAATTTTCCTGGGTAATTTGTGAGTAGGATCAAATGATCCTAATTAGCCTATGATTGTTAGTCCATGTTTACTGTAGCAAAACCATAGACTAATCATGTATTAACTAAGATCAATAGACGATACTAGTTACAATTTGCCCCAGGATTATGCAATAGTTTTTCAATTAGTTTATTAGTCCTCCTAATTAGCATCCAAATGTTGAACTAACAGTTAGTCCTGAGGGCTTCAAACAGGCCATGACACAAAGTGGTACAATGCACACCAAGTATTTCATTAAGAAGAAGAGAGTGTTACAGCATCACGCACCATCGAAACACCGACTTGATACATGCACACCAAGTGGCGGAACACACCAAGACTTCAAGCGACTACTCGCGGCATGAAAGACGACAAGAAAAGAAATAGGAGCCGACACACTACGAACTACGCCCCTAATTAAACATCCTATTCCTACATACCACCGGAGACAAAGGCCCTGTGGTACCGCAAGACGAATGCTGCAACGACATCCCGCTGACCTTCTCAAGCCAGGCATGGCACTCGAACTAAATATTTGCAGCTTCAAAGCTATGAAATGGCAAGCAAGTCCTTCAAAGCTATGAATGTGTACGTCGCCTTGCTGTGAAACGGCAAACAAGTCCTCCACACGTACGGGCCTCGGCTGCGACTGCTTCGACGCCTTCGTCCGCGACGACGACGGCGTGTGCTGCCGGAACTGCGGTGGGCGACTGGGCGCTGCCTGCCGTTCTGCGGCCGCGCGCACCACCTCTGGTTCGGCCGCCGAACTTCGGCGTGTGCGCGTACGTCGGACCTCAACGTCGTCTGGACGAACGGGCCCACCTGACCGCCGCGGCCGTGGAGGCTCAGCGCCGACGACAAAGCTTCGCCGCCATGCCTCGTGCACCTCGGCCGGCCGGTCCAGGTTCTGCGTCGCCAGCTTGTTCGATCGAGAGCGGAGAGGACGATGAGTAGAACGGCGTCCGCGCGGTGAGGATGATGAGCTTCACATGGTCGACATTGGTCAGGCATAGGACACGGCGGTTCCGGCCGGCTTAATTGTCGACGAAATTGTGCGCAGCGTAGTGTACTCTGATGTCTTCTTCCGGTTTTAGTAGCAAGTCCAAATTAAAGACAGCTGTTTGGATCTATAAACTGTACTGATGACGAGGTGATCTCATGGGTGTTGTTTTTTCGAGTGCGATGCAAAGCCCAGCCGTATATGAATGTGCAGGGAGTAGGTAGCAAGTGGACGTGAGGTCCAAAGAGTCTCCTGCTTCTCTGTTTCGTTTTGTTCCGTGCACTAGCTTAGCAGTGACAGAGCGAGCACTCCACGGGCTACCATCAGCCGAGACTGGGCCTAAAAAAGCCTGGTTCATTTGGGCCCAATGGCTGAAATTTGTCCACGATGTATTGGGTCCGAGTCCGATCGAGCTGCAGAAAAATGTTTGGTCCAGCTGGCCCAATATGCCGTCGCTTCTTATTTCATGCCAAATATGCCGTCGCTTCTTATTTCTGGCCCAATAATGTTTAGCATAGTAACTTGAACGAAAACCTGGCCCAGAAATGAATGCAAGCCTGCATACACACCAGTACACCACCTCTCGCGTCTCAACTCTCAACAGCCCTGACAAATTGCAACACTGTCTTGTCGATTCGAGAAATCGTCTCTGCTCAAAACAAGCCGACTAATATGGCAAGTTCAAATTCGTTTCACCTAAAAGTGCTGCCAGATTAGCATCTTGGGATATTTTTCAGTTAACTAATGTTTTTTTAAGAAAAAAACAAAAATGGATTCTGCAAGTGTTTTCCTTTCCCTGTCTTTGTATCATGACAACTAAAGCTTACAGTACAACAACCTCTCACTGATTAGTAGGAGCACTAGTCGCTGGTCCTGATGCTAATAATAGAGACTGGAATGATGAAGATCTTGCAGCTTGTAGCCTTTTTCCAAATGAAACACCAAGCCGCCAAAAGGACCAAGTTGTACAAGCCATACCAGTACCTTTCGCTGAATGAATGTTTTAACTTTTTGATTCAGAAGGACAAAAGCTGACCCTTAGCCTTATCACCTCAAGCAGTTTCAGAGCCACGCTCATTGTGCGGCACTGAATGTTTTGTGTTACGACTAGTGACATCGAGTGGCCAAAATTTTACTGCCTCTGTTTTTTTATATATAACGTTGGTTAATTCAAATTTGAGCTAACCAACGTCACATATAAAAGAATGGAGAGAGTAATATACATGGCAAATATAATTTTTCATAGATGACAGAATAGGGGAGAATATAAGCACCTAGAGTTCCCCTATAGAAACACACGTTTACCACTGACACCAGCCTTCAGGTTTTGCTGAAACTCAGAGAAATATGTGCAAGCACGTTATTTACAAAATAATATCAATGTATGAGAGCATAACTTAAAATATTGATGCAATAACATGACATCAACTGACAACAAAACAAAATTATAAACCTTCGTGGAAGGGGATTAAACCATAACATGTAGGCTTGGTACAACTTAGTTTCCCTGACCAAAGCTCCGAAGCAATGCAGAGGAAGATTTCAGCTTATCCAAACAATTGGAAAGTGTTCATGCCTTGATACCGAAGTTGGAGCACTTGATGGAGCCTCGTGCAATGTCAATCTCAATCAGGCTATCCTCCTCGCTGATCTCTGACAGGATATCTATGAAGTCCCTTTTGTCAAGCACTAAATCCGGCAAGAACTCCGCAAGGAGGTCCTTCTCCTTGAATGCACATTGCTCACCTTGTCCCACGCCCACATAGTGCCCATCAACCAGGGAAATCTCAATGAGGCTCTCTTCATCATCGCCGTATGACACCAAGTCCTCCTCGGTGCGCTCGTCATCGCTTGCCGTGCAGTCTGAAGGTTCTGACATGCTTCCCATCAAATCCTCCGGCGCATCTTCAGGCACCTCATCTTGTAGCAAAATCCTCTTTTCCTCATGCACATTCTTCTCCATTGAATGAGAAGCAGTCTGAGCTTTTTGGGTGTTGGTTTTGAGCAGGTGTCTGAGGTTGGAGAAGAGCAAGGAGAGGCAGGTGCAGATGACTAAAACCAGCAATGCAAGTGATGAGGATGCCGGCAAAGAAGAAGAAGCAGAGGAGGAAGAAGAAGAATACATACTGTAAAGGCTACATGAAAGGAGTATGAGAATGAGTTGTATGGCCATTTTGGGAGCTGGGAGGCATCAAGAAATTGGTCACAGCGGCAAGAACTTTAGTGGCTGAAATGATGCAGTGATCTAAAAGAGAAAGAAGTCATGATGGTGGAAGCATGAAAGAGGGAAGAGCACTGCTGCTACCTCCCACTCTCCTTTTACAAAAACTAAACTGCACAAGGGAAGGGAAGCAAGCATGCAAATGTTCTGTGTTTCTATATCAAAGCGATTTCTGAATTGTCACAATGGGGAGAGAAGGTGAGAGTAGTAGGTAGAGATCAGCCCACCATGGAGAATGCATCTGCATAAATATTTTATCTGAAACTGATGGAAAGATGCAAAGGTAACTGTAACAGTAAATGCTTAGAAAACTGAAACTTTTTGGTGAACTGTTACCACTGTCCGCCACCCACGTCCTTTGCAGCACTAGGCTAACAAGGTAACTGCTGTCTTTGCATCAGGGTCAGAGTTGTTAAGTCCTGCGTGACAGAAATATTTAAGGCGTGGTCCATTGCAGTCTGCCTATGGGATGGCAACATGCAAGGCAGGGTTTTTGTGCTACAATGAGCTTAGGAACAAGAGGGTGCCATGTGCACTGAGTAAATTAAAAAGTTTACCACATGGGCCTCACATACTCATCCAATCACCCCTTCGCTTACTCATGGTCTTACCCTTATCAAAAGCAGGATTTACTTTGTTCATGAAAGGTGAAACTGTGATGATGCCATTTCTCCGCTTTTCAGCACTCTTTACCTCTGCACAGGGAGGTACACAATGTTCCTGATTTGCTCCATCTCTCCTTTTCCATATGAATTATTATTATTTTTGAAACGAGTAGCACACATTAACTTGTACATTTCCAAAGCTTTTGTGTCTTCTTTGTGAAATTGTGTGTGATTAACAGAAAGTTTTTTTCCGGCAGAGCTAGATGTCCCTGATGACGCAGCATCGTCATGTGTGGACAAGACATTTTTAGTATCCTAACGGTACAGGTCTTTTGACTAATCAACTGGTGCATAGGATCAAATCTTTATAGTCCATGAATTGGAAACATGGAATCCTATGATGATCACAAACAAAACTCTGCCGGTCTGCCCCTTCTTGAGCTGCATGAGCCATTGGTACCATACTCTGCTGATGAGGCAAAGGAGAAAAAAAAATACAGGGCACCTGATCGATTGATAGATCTACTTTGGATTAATGGTCCTCCTATATTACCTCAAACTAAAGTTTTTCTATGGCCCCGGTAGTATTATATCGACAGGACTGCATTGTAGCATACCAGACAAGTATGCTAGTTGAAAAAAAGCAACCGACGGTATAGAACTTTGAATTTAAACAACTATCATCTTTCCCTAGGACATGCGACACTAAAGGGGTATTCGTTTTCTAATCTGACCTGTAAAAGACTATTATTACCAGGATTACAAATAGGAACAATAAGATACAACAAATCTTCAATAAGATCTAGTACATGCACAAAAACAAGATGATGCAGACTTTACACTCTTTGAAAAATACATAGTACTTATATTTGCTAAACCCTGAGACCATAATATGATTATTCCTTAATTGTAGTTGACTGAATAGTGTAGGATATTATATGAAATTGAAACCTTAAATCACCCGAATGCATGTAGCCTGTGTGACGTGTGTGTTTAATTCTACCTTTTGGCCTACCATCAGATTTTTGCCTTTTCCTCATGTACAAGAAGCCATGACAGAGGACTTATGGAAATAATATTTGATGCTCTGCCTATCAGAAAACTAATTATTTTGCTAATCAGAATTATGAAAACTTATTTGAGCTTGAGCTCTAGATCAAAGAAAATTTCATAAAGAAATCTGTCTTTTGAATCTCGTAGCCCCTGTATATATGCCGAGTTGAGGGCACTTGTTATCATGTCTCAAATCACCCTAATAGGCCATAACCTTCCAAGATGCTCTTTTAAAACCTATTGGGCAGCACTTGTTATACATGAACTAACTAAATGAGCCATTCTTCCAGCATTGGGTGTGTTAGCTGGCAGATTTGAGTATTATGCATCAAAAGCCAGCGACCATGAAAGTAAAGCCATATATAGAATACAATACAAGATCTCATGATTACTGAACCTTCTGCAGAGAACAAAAGGATATCTTTTTCCCTCTCTGTCACTGATGTTGGTCCTGCTGTACAAACAGAAAGGGACATCTTGTAGCTGCATCTATCATTTTGCGGTACATAATTAAGCTCGAGCAAAAGGTGCCGAACCAAAAATATGGGCGAATAAGCCGACAATCAGTGCTCAAGCACACTACGCACAATATCACTGTCTAGCTGCTGATCCTATCTTCTTGTTCTTGCCATTTTTGTGGGTCCAGTTTATGACAATCTGTGGGTCCTGGATTAAATGAGCTTTTCAGGGACATGCTTGAAGTGGACATCTGTGATGTCTTGACTTGTTTCATTCTGCTGTTGTAGGTACTGTCTTTTCATGATCCAATTATGAGGTTTGGATCCGATGCATCCCTACTATAATAGGTACTGTCTCTTCACTACTCATACTATATCACCAAGTTTTGTTTGGTATTTGACGACAGAAATTAGATAAAATGTTAGGAACTCTCATGTTTCATATTTCTATTACAGGCAATAACGTTTTATGAAATCCGTGCCAAACAATAAAATGTTTGTTTCTTCATGAAGTAAAGTGGGGACGTTTACATGGATTAATTGGGTTTTCACTGAAAATCGTTTAGAGAGATATGGCGCCATGTTGATCGACGAAAGGGAGTAATTTGAGATTAAGAGGGGGAGATAATTGCTTTGAAACCTACACCTTCCAACAGGGAACGATTTTTTATGGGTGGAACGATAGCTTCTCCCTTCCAATGCATATGAATACCTTCTTGAGTACACAATGGCAATTGCAAAACTGAATATTTTAAGACTTTAAAGTACTACGACATACCATGTGAAAGCCCACACACTAGCTTTTTTTTTAATCCTCTCTCTGTTTATGTGCAGCCTATATGTAGCCTAGGATCAACTAGGCTGTATAGAAGTAAAACTAAGCAAATTATGCTAACAGCTTACGTTTTTTAGGGAAACAGATTATGTTATTATGTAGAATATTTATATACTAGCAATGTGACACTGTTTTTTGAGTCCCGGTACATCACCCATCACCAATTCAAGTGCCACACATGACCATCACATTCTATCTACTCCATCGAGGTCCAGTTGTGTAGGGTAGGATGAGCTGGACCACCAAGGTAACTTGCAAACCTGGTTCTTGTTCTTAGTGAGCTTGCTATTCAAGGTAGCTACCAAATCATAGGTCTGTTATCTTACTCTCGTAGGTATGTATCATATATATGTTCTCAAGAAAGATACATGCCGTATGTGCAAGGGACCAGATAAGAGCATAGGGGTATGAGCCTTAACGAACATTACCCTTGGTGCCATTTGACCATAACGACTAAGTTCCCAAGGTGTGACTTGTGATGTTGTGCATGGTCCATGTACCCCCATCTAAGAGGTATTACGTCTTGTTGATATCTTGGGTAACTAGCACTTAATACCAGTTAACCTAGGATTTGGTGAGGTTAAAAATACCCTTTTTAAGGGTAGGAGAAAGGAATGGGAAAGGCTATTTATATTTGATTATTGTTAAAAGCTTTTGCATACCCATTCTTCCGAAATATGCTAATAAGCATACATTTATGTGTGAAATATATAATTGTCGTCAACATTTATCACTTCGTGTCAATAGCTATTACAAAGGTCCAAATGATTAGGAGCATGCAGATTATAAGTGTTTGTCATGCAACTAAGTTAGGGAAGATAGAGTGAAAATATGGTGGAAGAAGCCAAATACACGTAAGGGCATGACTTAATAAGGGCAGGTACAACGCTACACGTAAGCGGTCTCAAAAACCGTCTCATGCAAAGCCACGTAGGATTTTTGATGAAGTGGAAGAGAGAGAGACAGGAAAAAAAATAGGTGGTTGTTTCACGAGGCAACCACCTCAAGCGCTAAAATTTAGGAGTATGAGACGGCATACACACCATTGTACGAGTTGTGGTTGTCATGCAACTCATAAACATTCCTTTTCTCATCCATAAATTAAGAAGAAATGCAATTACTACGAGACAACTAAAACAATCATCTATTGTATGTGTGGTCTCATGAATCGTCTTATGATTACGTGTCATGGGTAAGACTACCTATAAGACAACACCTTTGTACTTGCCTTAAGAAGAAAATGTATGCAAAACTGTGAAACAAAAAAGTTATTTGCAACCTCATCCTCATTTTTCCCTTGTAACTAGGTATTCCAATTGTTCTTTCAATCCTCTGCCTTTCAATCCACGTCACTTCATTCCGGCTATGCTGGTTTAGCGGGGTATGTCATCTAAACTAGGCAATCGAAGGTGGTCGTTGCTATCTCACCTAATCAACGTTAGTTCGTCTCATATAATATATAATTTACAGTTTTCCTTTTGAATCATCAAACTGCATTGCTCTGTTTTCAATCTGGAAAACATAGCTGTTTCAGATGTTCATTGAGATGAACATAAAGGTAATCTAAAGATGTCTTGAGCAACAAGATGAACATCAAGGTAATCTATCAAGATAGAGTGGCTCGGAACTTAGAGGCTGATCTGATAGGACTCTGTCCATTTGAAAGCTCTGTAATATTCGCAAGAAGTTCAATATATCCAAACAAATTCAACGAATTAATGATCTGAATACCAATTAAGTTGAAAGGAAATAAATTGATGGTGATGGTCCTTGGGAAACTACCCATTCCACTTGTTTATATTTTTATGCGAGAAGGAGGATTTCATTGATATTGAAGTGTGGCACATTATCGATTACAGGAACACTCCCAAAAATAAATAAATAAAGAGTTACAATTACATCCTTGAAGGCACTATTCATCATCCTCCATATTAAGTTAAAACACTATAGAACAATGAATCAGAAAGCACCAAACATCCATAACTATAATTCTCATGTAATTAACTATGCAAATTTGTGAAATTATTGGTCAAAAATTGTAGGACAAAGGTTAAAACAATAAGTATTTGAAAGAAAGGTAGCAACTTCTGCATTTTTTATGATGGAAAGTTAATCTCTAATTATCATAGGTAATGTATTTACGATTAATTATTTTTTCAATGTACTATATATTTATAGATGCATGGCGTGCCCATTTGGGAATGAGGCATTGTGTGTTGATAGAGAGGATAAATGCTCGTGCATGAGGGGTCATACGGGTCATACGTGTATACCTATTGAAAAGATTACTAAGAAGAGAATGTCACATACTACTTTAAATTTGACACTTGGTTGCAAAAAAGAGCCATAAAAAGTGACGGAATAATTATGTTATTAGATTCTTCATCGTGTAACCAACTAGTATTATAATATGCATTATTTTTATTTTAAATAATTTATTTTTATTGATATTATTGGTCAAAGTTTAAAAGTTTTACTTAGTTTTCTTTTTTTTTTAAAAAAATGACTCTGTACAAACAGAGGAGCCCCTTTCTTTACTTTTTAGGAGCCAAAAAAAAAAACTGTAAGGAAAAACAGAAGTGTTCTTGCCTGCACGGCGAACATTTTGGTCGGTGTCCGGATTGGCGTCCGGCCCGAACTCCGACCAGCCCAACAAACAGTACACAATGTCTCCCCTTCGCCTTCCTCGTCTCCGCAGCTTCTTCTTCCTCTCCACGCCTAGTCCCGCCCAGTCGAGATCCCGGCGCCATGGCGGTCGGCCTCGGCCTCCTCGTCGACATCGTCTCCCGCGCACCCCGCAGTGGTGCCTCAGCAACTTCGTATAATGTATGCTATACGAAGTTATTACGCTCCGCGCGCCACCTCTTCGGGTTCCTGCCCTCTCCCCCTTCTTAATGGGAGTACCAGGACTGGTCCTACCCTGTGAAGCTTCCCGGTTTAGGGCTCCTTTGGATTGGAGGAAAATTTTTCCTTTCCTGCGTTTTTCCTGTGAAATTGAACTGTTTCCTGTGAAATTCCTGTGCAATTCCTGTGAAATTCCTGCGTTCCAAACGAGCCCTTACTTTGTGCTTGCTTGCCTCGACGCGCGTGGGTTGTAATCGTGAGGTGTTCGACGCATTGGGCACGAGCCGAGGCTAGGTTCATCCTAGGGTTAGAGGCTCCTTCTGGTCGCGTGGGATGCCCGAAGCTATAATTTTTGCTTGTGCTGTCGTGCGTTGTGTTTATCAGTCTTTCAGGCTTCCATGGGAGGTGATTCGATTTTGCAGATGAACTAGGATATCGTTGCAAAAAATGCGTAGTGCTCTAATAGGTGCTTCTGGCAACCTATGAAAAAGTTACTTCAGTAAGGATGGAGTTTGATTTGAAGAGACATTGGTCCTCACTATAAATTATAAAAATCTGGGTAAGATTATGGATATCTACAGCTTTATGGTTGAAAATGTCCTTTACCTGAATTCTTGGCTGATGATTAAATGAGATATAAGCCGAAGGAGGGAGCAATTAGTTTTTGGAGTACTGATAGAAGGTACATTTTATTGTAAGTTCTGATGTCACTGAAGAGTTGCCTCAACTGCATAGCTAGTCATTGAGGAAAGAAACTGAGCAAAAGCTACAAACTTGAAGGAGAGCGAACTGATCTTGCCCCATTGTTTGAGCTCACCTTTAACCTTGCCCAAATAGTTGGTCCGTGTATGTTGTTTCTTGTCACAACAATTCTTTTATATACCCATAAGCTTGAAGTGTATGTTGGTTAGTTAGCTTTTCTGTGATACAAGCTTATGGGAATAAACTCGTTCTGTTGGTTTAACATCCGATTTTGGTTACAAACTCATGGTTTCGAGTTGTGCATCGGTATAAATTTAGGATTTGTTCTGGGTGATGTTTGTAGTTTGAACATAGTCCTTACAATTGTAAAGGGCATTATGAAAAACCATTATGATGGTATTGTTAACTTTGTTTGAAAAATTAAAGCTCTGGCCGTAAGCGAATGCAAACAAAAGAACTAAAATAAGTCATTATTGTGATATGAAACTGCAAATTTAGACAATTCTTTTGTATGCTGTTTGTGACCTTGTTAAATTACATTTAACTCTATTGTGTAGTTAATTCGCGCTCTTGATTCAGTTTTCCAGGGATTACTATTGCTCATTGTGATGCCGGTGTAGCCACTGGATTCAATGGTTCTGCTGATCTTATTAATGACCTTAATAACAAGATCCGGGACTCGATCCAGTACGCAAGAAAAGAGGGTTTTTTGCCGGGGAAGGAATATCCTTCGGAGCTGAAGCCACTGTTCTCAGCCTTTGGATTGAAGAATTTTAGTGTGTTGACCCTGAGGTCTTTTCTATTATATTATTTACCTCTCATCCAACCTCAACCTGACACCCATGATGACGAGGATGATGATGATCTGCTTCAAGATGATCCAGAAGAGAAGCCTGTGGATTTGATTACTCCTTTCCACAACTCAGTGAAGCAAATCATACGTGAGGCAAGTCTTGAATCTTTTTATTTACTCATAGACATTTCCAGTGGAGTAATGTACATTATACGAAGTTATACGAAGCCTGTGGATTTGATTACTCCTTTCCACAACTCAGTGAAGCAAATCATACGTGAGGCAAGTCTTGAATCTTTTTATTTACTCATAGACATTTCCAGTGGAGTAATGTGACCAGTCTCTGCTTTCAAAGCGAGCCACTCGGCCTCTTCAAGGGCAAGCAGTATATTTAATTGTGGAATATAGACTTTTCATGATGACTTTATAGTCACTTCTATTTAAATATGGCATGTACACTTTTCACAAAGACTCATCAGTGATAGTTTGAAACTGAGTATGTAACACTTGACCGTAACACCTGAACATACATTTTGATCTATTCACTTTTAACGCTTAGTGACTTTTCAAAGACCATGCTGTGATGTTAACTTTCTTTCCATTTGAACTACCTTCATAGTAAATACTTGGGGCTTGAATTTTGAATCTAGGCTTAACAGTGAATAGAGTGCCATACTAGAAGCCAATAGAGCATCATACTAGAAGCCAAAATAAATTGAAGCGTCGAGGTTTATGTCACAAATAAGTTGAAGACTAGGTTGTATTAGTATATAAACTTAAGATCTGCCTGTTGGATATATGCATTTATTTATATGCTCTTTTCATTTCAGACTTCTATTGTAACAACCAGGCGAGTATTGGAAAGGATCGCCGTTCGTCATGTGTCACAGAGAACGGCATGGAAACTTCTCAAAGGTAATATGGTCATCTTTAATTTTGCAGCTGTTCCGAATTATTGAAATGATTGTGCCATGTGGAATCTGACCAGGCCCTTCATATTTCTAACTAATATATGTTATTTACTGGGTTATTGTGCTTGACCTCCGTATTGGATGACACAGGCACTATTGCGTATTTTTTTCAGCAGGCGTGAATAAAAACTTTTTTACTTCACCTTGTCCAATTTGTTATTTCACCATCTTTCCCCTCCAGTTGACTGACTTCTATCTTTATTATGGTGATTGTGTCTTATAGATATGGCTAGAAACTTTGACCGCTAGTATCCTTAGGAGAAGCAATGTCTTTACCAACGTTAAAATGTTATTTGAGCCTGTGTTTTCTGAAGTTTGGTTCTACTTTCATAACAACTGAGTTTTGCTGGAAGTACAAAAATCCAACCCTGTTGGAATTTGGTTAACCTTTTTTTCTCGAACACGCAGGAGATCTGCGTATCATTGTATTAATAGAAGAAGAGTTCACACACAACGCACCCCCACACATACTTAGTTTACATTTGCGCCTTTTCAATAAAGAACTACCCGACCACTAAGAACCCGACGACTAATCCTCATCGTCACGACCATCCATTCCTGTGAGGAGAGAGCCTTAGCTCCTGCCATACACCACATGTTGGTTTCCTCACCAGCTAAGATCAAAGCCATTACAATACTCGGTGCTACCCCATTAAAAATGCAGTCATTACGGTGTCTCCAAAGTGTCCATGCTGAATTCGGTTAACCTCACCTGAGTGTGCTTCCACATTTACAAATGATAGTCCACCTTTTCATTTCATGACATTAATATAAGTTGTGATTGTTGTATTTATGATGATGCTTCCATAAGTCTATCTTTTTACATGCCATAATACATTAATCTTGCAGCTCCTGTGTTTCGTTTTCTAACTTAAATAATTATCACTTTGTATCTATCACTAACAAGTGTCTATCATCTAATTCTTCACTCTACTCTATAGATGCTTCAAAATCAGCCAGGAGGAAAGCTGCAAGGGGAATGTCAACTCCAGAGTTCACATACTGTGTTGCCAGAACAACATTCCGAGGTCAGATTTGTTTGCTGTGGCATTTTTCTTTTGTTGGATAGGTCTCACTATTTTCTTCTTTGAACAGCACATGCACTGGGAGTAGCTGCTGCTTGGATTGTGCAATCCATAGTTCAGGTATACAAATGTTTCATCCGTAAGCCTTGCGATGAAGAAGAATCATTTGAAGAGGTGGATAAATTCAGAATGTTTGGGAGGAAGGTTCTAGGCATTACCATCAAAAGCTGTTTCTCTTTGGTTTTGGCCTCAATTGTAGCAGGCATTGGTGCCCTTGTGCATCCAGTCTATGGACAGTGGTTCGGTGAGTCATTATTTTCCCATCTCCCTTCAGTGCAAGTACTTAGATACTGCAGTATTTGTTATCAAGTTCACCTAGCACTAGCAGTAAGAACCTTAAGCTCCTCAAAATTCCCCATAAGCTTCTTATCTTAGTTTAAAAATATGATATGCTTTGTTTGCTTTTGAGTTTTATTGGAACTATCTTCCGCCAGTAATTTCTCAATACCTTTTTATGTCTCAATGAAAAATTTATAATCATATCGATTTCCGTATCCAAAATGTTGGTTGCATGCATCTCAAAAGATAACCTTTTTTAACTGGATTCTATCCCCTTCTTTTTTTTTTGCCTTGAAACCATAAATTTCATTAGGTTTTACGCTTATAAGTTGTATTGCTCATAGCAGATCCTTAAAGCTTTAAGGCGTTAGTTATTATAACACTAAGAGCTCTGTTCTACGTTGACACTGTTTAAAGCGCCATCAGTTGACTGTATCGTTGTATCCTTGCAGGTTGTGCCCTAGGAGATGTGGCCGGACCAGTTGTTGCAATAATCATTTTTGAGAAGTTTCAGCTACAGATATTGCTCTAGTGTCAGAAAATACATATCTTTGAGCGCACTAGTTTTCTGTCCCTTTGCAAGCTCTGCGCTGCCTCCAGGTCTACTTTGGAGATCTCCTTTAGTCTAACTTTGACAGTTGATGAAGAACTAGTTATCCCAACAGCCCTCTAGCAAGTCGTTCCTAGAGACACCTTCTGGCGTTGTGAGATCTAGAGACCCTTGCTAAATTTTGTACTCAGATTTTGGAATGAAAATGAAGTTTCGGTTAACATTTTGTTAATTGGTTTGCTGTGAGTACACCTACTGTCCTAAGCTGTTGGTGTCTGTGAACCATTGTTCTGTATCACGCTAGATTGGGATGAGTTGTAACCGTTTCTTTGGCGCATCCAAGTCATGGTATGACAATTCTTTTTTCCAAAATTTCTTATCAAACTGTTCATGTTGCGGTTCACGGCCAGCTGGTCGCCTCTTCATGCACAACGAACGACCGACGCACTGGGATCAGGTTCAGACGGCCTTCGCGCGTGGGCCGTCGTCACAAATTAAGAGCTGAGCTCGGGGACGGGAGCGCCGCGGCTGCTTCACGATGCTGTCTCGATCGAGTTTGTCATTGCCTTGCCGGCGACTGGGCTGCGATCGAACACTGTCGCGCAGGCGCAGCAGGTGGTAGGTTAACTGTTGTGTCCATTTGGCAATGGCGCGGCTCGATGGCTTGTGCTGCAGTCGGAGCCCAACCCTGCGCGGCCGCAGCAGCCCGGCGCCGGCAACTTAACCGTAGTCAATCAAAACAAGATGACTTTGATACTTTGTGCACCTGATGTTGTCAACACAGAAAATGATTGTCGTCTGCACTAACTATACATGCAGTTCGAAATCATTAGTCAAAACAAAAAAACATAACGTCCAATTAAGCAAGAGAACATGGAGAAAAAAGAAAAGAAGAGAGAGAAGCAATTCGAGGTATGGTATTTGCAGTAGGTAACAAACAAACGTGTAATTAATCCCGAAAAATAACTTACTAAAGCGCCATAATTTGGAAGAGTTAAGTACATAGAGATCGAACACCCTCCAGGTCCAGCGATAAACTCACGAGAACACCATGACAAATACGTTTTTAGTAAAAAAAAGATCAAATATATATGGAGCATAAGGTCCTGCCTAGCTATATAGGATATAGCATCCCAGCTTGCAGCCTGGCCCTGGCCTGTAGAGTGGATTTTCCTACAAACACCTAGATTGAGAGTGTTATCTGAGCCGTTCATCCAAGATATGTGTGGTGTATATTTATTGTATCATTTGTAGTAGTAGTGATACATCATATCTACACCACTCATGTTTTGAATGAATGGTCTAGATAGAGCCCTCGATTTAGGTGCACTTTAAAATCTAATTAGCCCCCTGGGCCCATGGGGCTTCACCTTCACCTGAGGGATACTGATACCGATACCAGGTGCCTCGATCACAACTCACTAGGTAAAGAAAACGTGTCAACAACAAATAGCACATCCACGTCATCAACCACTTTACCCGATCTTTCAATGAACATGTCTTCAGTTATATCCATGGCTGTGAGACTCCCATCCACTCGGGTGCTTTGCACGGTGAACTCGTCCCTGCAGTACGGTGGTGCTTCCTCCAGTGCTTGCATTGTTATGGTGACACTATACTTGGATCTAGGTGGAACAAGGTCTTTGTTTGGATTTATGTGATATTGGCGTCCGCTTCTCGTTGAGATCCTGAAGGCAAAGTAATCATCTGTATCGTTGGTTAGCTTAATGGAGCTTGACATCTGCTTGTTACGCTGAAACGGTAAATGTATTTCAAGTGGCTCAATCCCAATCATGTCTAAATAGAGGCAATCAACTTCGTTGAGCTCACTGACTTATTCCACCTGTGACTCCATCGCCTAAGTACCTGCCATATAAGACTAGTGATTCACAATAACCACAACACAAATGCTAGCATGATTTAATTAAAATAGGCCATATGCAAAGGTGTGATAAATCAAGCTTACTTTGTTAATGCTTGGCTTCTCTTTACTTCCTGTCACCAGCTCTAAAATTACAACACCCAAGCTATAAATGTCTGACTTAAAAGAAAATATTCCATTGTCCATGTACTCCGGAGCAGAGTATCCCCTGTTTTAAAATGCTGGTTGTCAAGATGTTTGGAAGTATTTCCATTAGCTAGAAAAGTTCTTTAGCTTACCGCGACACAAGACATTCTGCACTTTTTAAATAGCCATCCATTCTTGGTGAACCGAAATCTGTTATCTTTGGCACCATGTGTTCATCTAGTAGTATATTGGATGGTTTGAGATCCAGGTGAATAAAACGCTGATTGTGTAGAACATGCAAACCCTCGCAAATTCCTATAATTATTTGATAACGTTTCTGCCATTCAAGTCC
Organism: Eragrostis tef; assembly: GCA_000970635.1. Classification (NCBI taxonomy): domain Eukaryota; kingdom Viridiplantae; phylum Streptophyta; class Magnoliopsida; order Poales; family Poaceae; genus Eragrostis; species Eragrostis tef. The sequence goes on along the minus strand of LAPY01000155.1, from coordinate 143,659 downwards.
CCTTAATTCATCTGCAAGAGTAAAAGAAAAGGTAAGACTAGCTTGGATGCAAGAATCGTCTCGTCATCAATCCGTGCATCATGTATTCCAACACCAGACTACATCGTAATTTAAGAAAAATAAAACCCAGAGATCCGATGTCCTTTTTAATTTTCATTAAAAAGAACAGACCTAACAAATCTTACTGGGCCGGGCCTCACCGAAGCATGCATAGGCGCGGCCTCGGAGCCACATCCCCCACCAGTGAAGTGAGCCAAAAAAAAAAAATGTGACCAGCCGTTTGGTGGGATTTATGGGGTTCACCCCAAGTTGGCTGCGTGGGAAACAGAGCGAGCGACCAACCGAGCTGAACACCCATGCATTACATCATAACCAGTAAATTTCAGAAACATACAACTATTTGTATTATTGTAATACAAAACAACAATTTTGAAAGCTTATTTCACAAAACTATAATTACTTTGATCTTTGGTAACAAGAAATCACAACTTTTATGAAAATGTGTGGATGACAAGTGAAACCAGACTATGTAGCATATGTGTAATTGACATGTAGGACCATGTTGCAAAAGTTGTAGGTTATTATTACTATGGTTAAAATAATTGTAGTTTTGTGAAATGAACAACGAAAATTGTAGCTTTGTGTTACGAACACAAATAGTTATAGGTTTTTGAAATTTACTCCATCTGATGAACCGTTTTTATTTGTTTAGTCTAGCCCACTATATTTGACCATCGGTAACTTCGATGTATTCAGTTGACCGTAATTTGAAAAAGGTAGGAAAGCAAAACAGGGAAACAACCGGATTGTACAGGAAAACAGTAATGTATTTTTCCAAGATCCATTGTTTGCAAATACTAGTGAGGTTGGCATACCGGAAATATATTTCTCTAGGCTTCCGTTTTTTAGATATTCAAGGCAGATAAATCTTTCCCGTAATTCGGCCACAACAGTTTTTTCAGAAATGTTGATCACTTCTTCATTTGTATCACAACAGAAGCCTAGAAACCGTACTATTTTCGAGTGGGTAACCATCATCAAGATATTAACTTCCTCACAAAAGCTTTCATCGTGCGTATAGGCATAGCCGCTTAAAAGCTTCTTCACAGCAACAGTACCGTTTGGAAGAATTCCCTGTTTTTTGATCTCGTATTAGAATGGACTCGAGTAATAAGTCAAATTCAACTCTACTGTGCGGAAATATGAAGAAGCGGTGCAGGAAAAAGTTACCATGTAAACATCTGCAGATCCACCCCGGCCAATTCTCAACTCATCAGAGAAATTATCCGTGATGAGATTTAAAAGGGCTGCACTCATAGATCTCGCTTTATCATTTCCATCAACTATATGCTCAAGTTTGTTAAGTTCCATGCATATATTATCCGCTCTAATTAAAAAGAACATTTCAAAATTAGTTAAACAGAAAAATCATCTGCCAGACTGTATTCGAAGTATAGACAAGAGCATTGCCACTACACTGTTTGAAAATTTCATCACTGGAGTAAGAAATGACCCTCTATCGTTACAATTTTATCCTCCTCCCACCAGCTCCCTCCCCCCTCATCGACACACAGCACATGGGACACCACCACCATTCGTATTTGGTATAATTGAAAACAATAAATGAATATATGTATGAGAATAAATAGTGGATATAAGACTTGAAATCAACTATTAGTCATGTTTGAAAAAATACAAATCAACTTTCTTAGTAGCGATATTTGGCATCAGTGAGACACTAAGACCCGGTAAAAACTACCTGTACAATGCCTGCGTGTGTGCATACATACATATAGAATACTAAGACTCCAAGTATCTTCATGGAGGGAGTGGTGGCGAGGGTGATTGGTGAATCAGGAGACGAGTAAGGCACAAATATATTTCTTTATAACCTTGCAAGTGCTCTGTTTGCTTTGATAGAATACATTGTTCGTGGAATAAAATTTGCTTGGACAAAAATTAAAATTTGTATAAATTTCATTCATTTTTCTATTTAATTATGCATTTTGTATTTAGAAATAAGTCGCATCCAAACAAGACAGATTATGCATCAGATTCTAAAATCTATATGAAAGGATTTTAAGAATCCCATAATCTAGTTCAACCCATCTTTTAGGTGATTTTATTTGATAAAACACTCACTGCCCTTGAATGATTTTGTATAATTACAACTTATGCCATCGCTCACCAAAACTATAGAAAGGGCAAGCTGGTCATTAACCACGTCAGAAACTGGATTCCAGATTTTAAGAAGCTAGGATCAAACACTCCCACTCAGATTTTTTTTAGAAGCAAGATTATAGAAACTACGTCTAAAATCTAGATTTAAAAGCTATAAAGAATCCAAACACCACATAAGAACCCATCAATGCAACAAACATGCATTATTTAGAAGGGTGTAAGCTTAAGCAAATTATGGTTTGAACACGAGACAGAACGGTGATACTAAATGACTGGAATGCCGATGAGAAAAGGGGTGATCTCCTGTGCTTATCCACTGTATGCCATCGGATTACAATGTGCTGCCCTTAAATGCCATCTACATAAGTTTTCTTTTTTCAGTATCAATATTTTTTTCAAAATTGACAAAAAAAATGCGCTCGTCTTAACCCTTTGCTCGGCCACGACTACCACGGGGAACTTGGCCAGCATGGGCCGCCAACCTCAATGGCGCACAGGCAACGCGGCCTTGGGATGGCACTCCCAGCTTTCTGGCTTCGGGGAGGTAATCGCCATATATAGCGGACCCCACAATCACATTGCAAGCAGAGGTAGTTAGACGGACACGTGCTCCACCGTAGTTCGATCACCATGGCGGGCTTAGTAAGCGGGGAGCTCAACCGGTTGCCATGGCGAAACGCGCAGGACAGCTCGGCCTGGCTGGTACCAACCATGCGGGGAGAATGAAGAAGGCAGGGGGCATAGCCGCATAGGCATTTTAGTTCTTTTATTACACGTTGATTATGATCTTACTAGTCAATAATGGCATAGAAGTGAACGGAAGGGATAAGCACTTTGCTATGGAAATAGGGGATCCCAAAATGTAATGGCACCGAAGGAACCTTGAAACCTTGCACCTAATGGTTATGCTCGCTTCAGGTCATTATAAAGGGTTGCAAAGTTCTCTAGCATTTGCATACCTGAAACCAGAGTCTTCACCATATATCTTCTCCCGGTATCTTTGCACAAGCTGAAGTACAGAATAAGACAAAGATGTTAACTTGTAATCATGTTATATTCAACTTGTCCTAGTAATACATATTACTACTTATTTTTCATTCTAGCATTTAAATTTTTTTCTCACAATACTTGTCATTCTCACATTTCAATGGTTTCAAAGGAATTAAAAAACGACCTTTATTACCCCTCATCTATCTATGTACCCACATGTCTCAGCTCTCTCTCTCTCTCATTATTAGTTAACGTGTAGCAATGACATGTCATACATGCTAGCCGTTTCTCTCAACTGCTGTACAGTCGTGTTTCACTGGTACAATTGAGGCCTGCAGTGACGCAGGCCTCAAAATAGCGGTGGCGGGCACACGGCGCATCGCCACCGGACGGTCCGCGACCCGTTAGCGATGGCGGTCAAGCTGGCGCCAGCTCCGCTATAGTGCGTAGAGGCCAGTACAGTGGCGGCAGAAGTGACGTCAGCAGCGCACGTCACCGCACAGGAGGCCGATGACACCCCCCCATCCGCCACCGGAACAGATTAGCAGTGGCGCGCCAGGGTGACGTCACACGTACCGCCACCGGAAGCACATAGCGGTGGCGGTTAAGAATGACATCACCCCCGCCCGCCACTGCTCAGCGACACTATATATTCGCTGCCTTCTTCTCCCTGAACACTATCGGGCTCATCTCGAGGGGAGCGTCCGTACGACGGCCGAGAAAAATTGAAAAACGAGGGGAAGGTTTTAATCTTGTTTTTTTTCGTGGATTTGATCTAGGAGGTAAATCTTTGCCATCCATTGGACCATTTTGGTGTTTAAAGGTCAATTTGAAGGTCAATTTTGTGGATAAAGTTGGCTAGGGTTTGCAACCTTTTTTTCTTGTTTTGAGGTGATTCCATTGGATTTTAGGTGGGGATTTAGTAAATCCTATCTAGTTTCTTAACCCTCCATGTCCTATGTTGCTTTCCCTTTGGGTTTTGCATTCCAATTTTGTGTATCAAGTTTTGAATCTTATATGCATGAGAAAGGGGATTTTTTTTAATCTTATTTTTATTTTTTTAATTGTAGATGGCGGATCGGTCTTGGATGTACGATGGAGGGGGAGGAGACCCGCCAACCTATTTCGATGAAATAAACAAATTTGTGCTAGCCACGGAGACTCACGCTTCAACTCAGAATACAAGAGCTATATGTTGTCCTTGTAAGAGATGCAAGAATAATGTACTGTTTGAGGACCGTGAAATCATTCGCGAGCACTTGCTGGACAATGGTTTTGTGGAGCAGTACTACGTCTGGACCAAACATGGTGAAACATTAGAGAGTGGAGCAGCCAACAACGAGGAGGAGAGTGCTGAAGGCAACAATCACCCAGAAAGAGCACAACCCAACAATGAGCGCTATAGTGCCGGTCAGTTCAACGACGAATATGATAACGAGGTACATGAAAGTCGCGAACAGAGAGGCATAGATGTAGAGGAGCTGTTGCGAAACATGGACCGTGAAGATTTACTCCATCACAGAACTAATGGCTTTGATAACGTAGAGACGTTGCATAAAGCGTCGAGGGAGCTTCTTTATGAGGAATCAAATGGGTGTGACAAGGAGTGCACGGTATTGGACGCAGTGCTTCGTCTCCTCACACTTAAGGCCAGCAACGGGTGGTCAGATGTTAGTTTCAACAACTTGTTGCAACTCTTAGGCAATATTTTGCCGAAATCAAATCATCTGCCCACAAGCACGTA
>LAPY01000155.1:117198-130282 GCA_000970635.1 Eragrostis tef | reverse complement strand
ATTATACGAAGTTATACGAAAAAAAAACAAATAACTGAGAGCAGAATTACGATACTGAACTCTCTACCAAGTACTAATGTTATCTAAGGTTGTAAATTTTGCCCACACAACTAAATATATAATGGTGCCTATTACGAATTTTATTGCTCTGAATTCCTAGAAATATTCTTCATTTACCTTGTGAACTCTGTTATCATTTGATACAGAGGGATCAGAACAATCCTTGTTGGCAGCAGTACAGTACACATCATGCATCTGCAGCATTAAAAGTCAAATTTAGGTGATATTTCAGGACAAAAATATCAAACCCAATCTGTTGTCAAGTATATAGAATTAAAGTTTTATTGCAAGAAAGGAAATTAGGTTGCCTGTTCATTGTTCGGTGAAGGTGGTATGTCGTCGGTGAATCGTTCTCCATTCAGATACTCATCTGAACTATGCCCATCATCTTCTGTATCACTAACCTGTTGGAAAGCAAAGCAAATTAGTAGACGACCAAAGTATATTTTAATTTTACACAACAAACTTACTGCAGTGCTTCTTGTGCTTATCCATTCCTCTGTTGGAAATGTTTTCTCCAGGAATGCTCTAATGTCCCTGAACCCAGGAATGCTCTAATGTCCCTGAACACAGCTGTGCACTTCACTCTTTTTGTAATCATATCAACAATAAACAGGTAGCAAAGTTTCTGTGGCAGAACAATGAGAACATTACGATCTTTTAGCCAGAACAATTTCTTTAACAAACAGAACAGTCCATATTATATAAAGAACAATTTTTTTATCAGCCAGAACATCACAAACTCGTAGTCCGAACAATACTTTTGACTACCAGAACATTATGAAGTGATAGCCAGAACACTTTCAAATACAGAAGCATTGTTAAGACACCGTGACTGGAACATAGGGAGCCGGAACAGTTATTATATGTAGGAACATTGTCTTTTTCTCCCTTTACTATGGACGATGTCTGGAACAATTGAACATGTCTGTATTTTTCCTTTTCTTTGCTTTTTTTTCCCCTTGGACAGGATTGCATAGAACAAATTTGAACGTCTATTGAAACAAATAGATTTGGTAACTAGAACAAATAATCTTACAAGCTGGAACATATGTTGTTACGGGAGAGAACAAATTAGTAATGCTTCTAGAACAAATGAGAATGACTGCTGGAACAAATGATTTGCTCATACCGAACAAATAAAGTGCACTGGAACTCAGTAGAAAAATGCACTGGAATAAGTGAATCGTCCTACGAAATTATGATACTGGAACAAACGATTCATTATTTTGAAACAAACTATCTGGGCTATTTGGAACAAATGAACTTCAGTACTGGAACACTTTATTTGTTAAACACATGCTGGAAGAAAATATTGGTTAGGAACTTAGGATGAATCGTCTATCAATATCTACCGGAACAAATGATATCTGTGTGTAGAACAAATAATTTCTCTACATAGAACAACTTTGAATGTGTATTGGAACAAATAGATTTGATAACTAGAACAAATAATCTTATAAGCTGGAACATATGTTATTATGGGATAAACAAAATAGTAATTCTGCTAGAACAAATTATAGTGCCTGCTGGAACAAATTATTTTCCCATGTGGAACAAATAAATTTCACTAGAACAAGTGAATATTCCTGGGAAATAATAATATTCGAACAAATGATGTTATCAAAACAAATTATTTGGGCTACTGGAACAAATGAAATTAACTAATGGAACATACGAATATGCTCGCTGGAACAAATGAACAGCGCTACCAGAACAAGTGAATATTCCTGCGAAATAATGACCTGAAACAAATGATTTCATCCTCTGGAACATATTATCTGGTCTAGTGGCACAAATAAACTTGACTACTGGAACAAAAGAATATGGTAGCTGGAACAAATGAACTGTGGCACTGCAATACGCCTACTGGAACTAATATTAATGGAACAAAAGTTTTTACATCTGGAACAAAGAATTTACTCACCAAATGAAATTCCAGTGGAACAGATGAATATGCCTGTTGGAACTAATCATCTGCAGAATGAATAATATAAAAAATAGGCAAACACTTATAGAGAATATAAATGGCACCACAGATTTTGGATATCCATATCAGTGACATATCAAAGTATTACTAAAATGTCTTTCAATAACTGGTCTTACTCCAAGTGGTCATGCTACAGCTACAATAAGCTGGTCTTACTACAAGTAGTGCTAGAGCAACAAGCTGCTCTCGCTATAGCATTACAAGTCATAAAGCTGCCCCTCAAAAAATAGCATTACATAGAACCGAAATGGTAGCCTAAGAAAAGGAAACTAGCTAATCAGCCAGACTGGCTACTACTGACACTGAATCAATTTCATTTAGAAATAGAACGCAACCTCTGGCTAAGCCACAAATCCATCACTCTTAATCTAATTCCATGGGAAAAATGAAAAGGAACAAGAACAAAGTAATCGAAAATTGAACTCAAACTCAGTCCATCGTTGGCAACTCACCTACATCGAGCACAGGAAGGGCAGAATCTATCTCAGCTGTCAGGAGACCTTGGGAAAGGAAGAATGGGTAAAGGGTCTCTCGGTCTTCACTGGAAGGAGGAAGTAAAAAAGGCGAAGGAAGAAAATGGGCCACGACGGCACAGGCGCATGGCAGCCAGGAAGGAAGGCGGCAGGGGAGGGGATGGGAGGAGGGCCACGGTGAAGGATAGCGCGCAGGCACGCAGGCGCGCGCGGGCAGGCGGCGCAGCGGAGGAGCAAAGCTCGGCGGCGGCGGCGCACGACGCGAGCGAGAAGACCATGGCGCTAACGGGCTTAAAGGCCGGCTTCAATCGGCCCACACTGCGGTAGATACAAAGGACCATGCGCACGGTACATAAGGTTTCGCTCGGCGGCGTGTCGAGCCAGTCGACCGACTCGGGTGCCGCTGGACTTCGTTGAACCGATCAAGTGGACCAACCCTGAATGGGCCAATTTCTCTATTGGGCCTGCGGTCGGTAAAGGTAGCCAGCCAGGCTTGTGGGCGTTTTTTTCTTCCTAAAGAAAAAAGGCATCTGGGCTTTTTTATTTTTGTTTTGTTCATTTATTTATATATATATATAGAATATCTTACATATACAATTTTTTTGTCAAAAATAATGGGTATTCAATTGAATGCCTTTGAATATAGATTGGCCCTCCCCTGACGGAGCATCAAGAACAATAATCAAATTCACCTTATCGACCACTTTACCATCTTCTTCGTTGAACATGTCTCCAGTTATATCCATAGTTCGAAGGCTCCCATCTATCGTAGTGCTTTGGACGCTGAACTCATCCTTCCAGTGATTATGTGGCAGTGCCTTCTCAAGTGCTTGCAATGTTATGGCGACAATACACTTGGATCGTGGTGGAACAATGTCTCTGTCCGGGACTATGTTGTACGGCCATAGGCTTGTCGTTGAGATCCTGAAGGCAAAGTAACGATCTGTATCATTGGTCAGCTCTATTGAACATGATAACTCTTGATTAAGCTTGAAGGGTAAATGCATTTCGAGCGGCTCAATTCCAAGCATGTCCTCCAACTCAAGGTATTCGGTGGTATCGTTGCTATGGACAGCAGTACTATCTATTTTGTGCAGATCACTGACTATATTCCATATGTTAGGCCTATCTGTCGGGTCTGCGTGCCTGCATCTTTGTGCCAAATCCAGGCATTTAGCCACTTGTATGTACCCCAATTGCGTGTCCTTAACTGATTTATTCCACCTGTGCTTCCATCTTTTTAGTACCTGCCATTTTTCACAAAGAATATTGTTTAGAATGGTACCAAAATAGTTGATGCAAACAATGTGCATATGCAGAGCTAAGGGATACAGTTAACAGGTCAAGTATCAAACAAATAACACCTCATCGGAACAAGTCAACTTATTTTCTGTGAAATTCCTAGAAATTCATGCATTTATAGCATGGCATTAAAATTGAATTTCGCTGGTGGACGCTGCCGAAGTCTAGGAGAAGGAAGAAACGTACAATACCTTTTCCTTAATTATATATTCTTATGCAACTATAACTCTTATGAATAAATTTCAAAAACGCAGATGTATTTAAATATACAGTTTTACTAGCTCTTGTAAATTAAATATACGCCATTTATTATATATAATACTCCTCCACTGAAACTGTTACCGTACGTAGTTGGTATCTTGAACGGAACATTGAAGCTAGGAACGTCTTTGGTTCTTCTCACTACGAGAAACAGCCTCGTTGCCAAGTGCCCTAAAGTGCGTGGAGTGTATTATATCGGGTACTGGGAAAGAGCCTCTTTGCCGAATGTCCCGAACGGCAAAAACTGTCCACACTTGGCAAAGAGCACCATGATTACTCGGAAAACTGTCTCCACACTCGGGAAACATGTTCCACGAACCCACCATGCACGACGATTGGTCACCGTTGACCGCAGACCGTTAGCTCTTTGCCGAGTGTCTTTAACTGTAGTGTCTCAATAGAGTACAATGAAAATATTCAGTTGTAGATGAGGAATACAACAGCGGGATCCTCGACGTCCCCTGCTCTTTGTTGTGGCTGCTGGTTTACTATAAAGTGTAGTAGTTAATAAAGCCAAACGACAAAGTCTCTTACACCTGCCCATTATAACTGGAGCGCTAGCTAGTTCTGACTTTCCCATGTAGGATGCTAATGACACTCCTAAGTCCTTAAAGAGTTTTGCGAGAGGAGCTACAGTTCCCTGAATTTTTTTTAGAAGAATACAGTTCCCTGAATTAGTACCGTAACGAACATTACAGAAACAGTTCTTTATTGTGATGGGCGTCTCTTTTGCTAGTGTTCACCGATTACTGTAGCAGTAACTCTTGTCTGTTCGATTCCCATCCAACAACTGAGATGGGATCGGGTTTAATGCTGGGTTACTGTAACCCCTCTGAATTTAGGCCACCAATTCAGAGGATCCAAATTCGGCATGAACCTAGGATGTTACCCCACATGTATTACATAAATGCCATGTTGTTAGTATATACTCTGAGTATCCGCAAAATTAGCGAGGCCGAATACCCAAAAGATGTTGTGAGGCAGACAAAAAGAAGATCAAGTGGCCCAGATGCTTGAAAGGAAGGTGTAGGAAAGAAAGATAAAATAGCTTTTGTCTTGTACTACACATGACAAATCGTTCTAATCAGCAAAGATATTTACTCTCTCCGTCTCAAAATATTTGACATCCTAGTCATATCAAAATTTTTCAAAATACTTGATATTCCCATTTTTCGAGACACATTTCTCTCTCTTTTCAATAACCTCTATCTCTATCTCTCTCTCCTCCTCGTTTTTTCTGCATCCATCTTTTTACAGATGGGTGTTAATTTACGAGACGAATCTAACAAACTTAATTAATCTATGTTTTACTACAATGATGCTACAGTAACTATTGTCTAATCATGGCTTACTTACCCCTATTAGATTCGTCATGCGAACCATGAGTCTGCAATTAGTTTTGTAATTAGATTTTATATAATACTCCTACATGACAAGATTATCTTTAATATGACCCATCTAAAATTTAAACCCCATAAAACAAACACCCCCTAAGCCCACCCCACGTGTTCCAGCCGTTTGATGAGACGGATTTGACTCCACCACACCGGTGTTAGCATGGTCCCAGACGAAGCAGGTCTACCCTGCTCGACTCAATCACAGTGCTGGACCAATGTGAAGATAGGAGGGCTCCAGGCCTTTCCAAATGATCAGACTCTTCTAACTCGTCTTTCACATGTGGCTCCGCCCCAGCGGCCATCGCGGGCAAGCTCTAACTCGTCTTTTTCTCCGAGGAGGACGAGATGGTCGAGATACAACCGCTGCATCACACTAGCACAAGCAACACCTCAGTTGCAGGCTCCGCTAGCAGCGCGGCCTACAGAAAACTCTCACCCTGCCAAGAACGTGTGGAGGCACAAATGAGGTCATTCTGACCTCTGTCGCAACACCGGTCCGCATGTGGCGGTGGACGGGGGCTCAACGCACCGCCATCCGGCAAACGCAGAGGGAAAAGAAAGACACCCGCATCATCATCTGAGCGCCAACGCAAGACACGAAGAGAGGAGGAGCTCGACGAGGTCTACGCTTCCTCCAATAAGCACGACGATGCTGCACGCGAGCTGCTCCCTCCTCCTCGACCGGCGACGGAGAAGGCGGGGCCACACCCATGCATAGTTCATGGACTTTTAGAGGCACCCTTAGCCTCTCAATGTGTCTCCACAACGTTTCAAGTATGGCCTGTAACTCGCAATAACCATGAGACGAATGGTATATAGCAAAAATCACTCACTTTTTTAGTAGTTGGCTTCTCCTTGCTTCCAGTCACCACCTCTGTGATTATAGCTCCCAAGCTATAAATGTCTGACTTGGCAGACATGTTACCATCATTCTGGTATTCTGGAGCACAATATCCTCTGCATGAAAGGATGGTTCGATGCATGATGACAGCATGAAAATTTTAAGTGCGCAAATGTTTGAAATACAACATATTCATTAGTTTCTACTTACAGAGATATTAGACGTTCTGCACTTAAAGTTCGCGACTTATCATCAAGTATTGATAAACCAAAATCTGTTATCTTTGGCATCATGTGCTCATCTAATAGTATATTAGCAGGTTTGAGATCCATGTGTATAATATGCTTTTCCTTGTGAAGATGTTGCAAGCCCTCACAAATTCCTTGAATTATTTGATAACGTATATGCCATTCAAGTCCTCTTAACTCATCTGCAGGAGTAGTAGACCAAATAAGTGTACAAAAAAAAAAACTTCAGTGTCTGCTTTATGTACATACTTCATCTTGGACCAATAGTAAATAACAATTGGGACATACTCCATCTGTTCAAAATAGATGTCATTCTGGCTCTGAGCACGAGTATTAAGGAAAGGTGAAAAAAAGTGGGTATACAGAAAACGAAGAGGAGAGAGATAGAGATAGAGGTATATTAGAAAAAGAGAAAGGTGCATTGGAAAGTGAGAATGACATGTAATTTGAGAAAACTAGGAAAATCTAGAATGACATCTATTTTTGAACGGAAGGAGTAATAGTTATTCTGAGATACAGAGCAAAGGAAATAATTGGATGATGCACAAACAAAATTGTTGCAAATACTGGTAATGTGTGTCTTTTCATACCTGTAATATGGTCTTCAAGGCTTCCGTTGTGTAAATACTCAAAACAGAGCAATCTTTCCCGTATCTGGGCCAAAATAATTTTTCCTGCCATGACTATCGCCTTTTCTTCCGTATGAGAACAGTAGCCTAGAAACCGTACCATATTTTGGTGCTTAACCATCATCAAGCTTTGGACCTCTTGATGAAACATCCTGTCCTCAATTGTGTGGCTGTTGAAAAGCCTCTTCACAGCAATAACCCCATTTCGCAGGATGCCCTGTTTAAGTCTTTTATTAGAATGGCCATAAGCAGTAGATCAAGTTCAACGCGGATGTGGGTAAACATGAACATGGCCGGATCTGGGCAAGGTCGAAAGGGGCGACGGCCTAGGGCTCAGCCCAGGCAGGCGCCCCAGCCCAGTGTACATGTATAGGTGCACTGAACAATCAGCATAACGTTTCTTGCTCAGTCCAGACAAGATGCTATTTGAATGGTTTGGGTATGTTGTATTGAAAAAAATATATTTTGGACAACATTGATGATTGATCTTGATAACGTCCTTAACCATTTGCAGCAGACATGCAAGGAGTTATATATCGTGATTATTATCTGCGCAAATTCATTTTGCAACTGAGTCGCCCTAGGGCCTTCTGCATGGTAGAGCCGGCCCTGAACATGAAGTGGCGATGCAATAAATGAACAATTTACCTTGTAAACAACTCCACATCCACCATTACCAATTTTTAGATCATCAGAGAAATTATCAGTTATGATCTTCAATAGAAATAATTTTATATTGCTTGGCTCCTCAACTCCTTTAAATGTACGCTCCAAGATATTGAGTTCCATATACATGTCATCCATTCTACATCAAAACGGGCATTTTCCGGATTAATACCATTCACTAATATTTATTTTTGGAAATATATCACACAATTGCATTCACACCGCATAATCCAAATGAATCATATCGATGCTTAGATTGATTATTCATATGGCTAAAGTAAGAATTGTTCATGAAATGGCAAAAGGAACTTTCTGTTGGGAAACTGCAAACCATGAAACATGGACACACACCAAATACATAAATTTTCTTAATGCATATGATTCAATTATATGTACATAGCAGATATACCTTGACCTTGTACAGAATTTAAAATATTTATACAAAACCTAACAAGAGGAGAGCACCTATTTGCCAACGATTTGTGCATTAATTCATATGCCCCTCCATCAATCATAAACAAGTGAATTTGACCATTTACCAAATTTACATATTGAGATTGTACTTTCGAAAGCCAAATGAGAATATTTGTTCTGAATAGTTGTTAAATTACAGTAGAAACCAACTGTCAATGTACATAACACGACCAAGAGAAAAAAAATCACTAGTGGAACCTAAAATCAAGCATATATTTATTTGTAGGCATGGAAGAAAAAAGAACATAGACATAAAAATTAGTGACTTAGTAAAAAACTTTAAATTGTGTTATATATTTTCTTATACGTCATATCATTTTCAGTTGATTCAAAATTTACATAGTTGTTCTCAGATTTCTCAAGACTAGTATTTGAGTACATTGATGTGGAGTTTTCACTAACAGACAGTTCCTGGAGTCTTTGAAGAACTTGCAACTCAGAAGGTCCTCGTGGAACCTGCAATTCAGAAGAAAGTCTGATAACACTAAATTGGAACTTTGAAATGTGAGCAGAATATTATATCTAAATAAACCTGAACTGAATATGTCTTTTCTGTAATTTAATTAAAATGGACTAACACACAAAAAAATCTTTCATTTCTAGGTAGTTTCTTTGATAATGATAACACAACTGCTCAATTTTCTACTGGGTGTGCGCATTTGATCAAAGACTGGCATTATTGCTTCTCCACCGACAAAAATACCATATACCACAAGTGTGTTAAAAAATGATGACAGCAAAATCAGGTTTAGCACGAACATTTAGTGTCATTTTATCATTTAGGCAATCCCTGAATTAACTGGAACTCCATAATGGTGGATACCAAAATATTGGATCAGCATAAAGACATATAGCTGTGGATTAAGCCAAATTATTGTAGTTCCAACTGACATTGTTAGAACCAAGCTAGATTGATCACGAACGAGACAAAATATTACTTGATCTGGAGCTCTTTTCATTGGTGCTGCACTGAGGTCATCCCTAAGATTGAGGTCATTATCATAACCAAATTTCCTCAGTACCGTCCACGTAGTTTCCAGTCGACCTTTTTCAATGAAAAGAGCATGCAGGAAAAGAAACCCGGTCAAGGTAAGTCCATTGTCGTTTACAGCTCCGGTCATCTTCTCTTGAACAACTCGCTTCACGCCCGCAATTTCAGTAGGCTGGAGGGGAGAACTAAAACATCTGACCTGTAAATTAATGAAAGAGGATCTCAACACCAACAAAAAGAAATGATCACAGTGTTGTCATCTGCTACTCAAGGAAAAGCAGGGTTGCATCTCATGGTGGATAAAAACCTGAAATTCATTGAGCTCTACATCACTGAGAGCACCGTCGTTATCATGATCAGATAAAAGAAATATCCGCTTCAAAGCTTCAACACAGCGTGGTCTCAGAGATTGTGCCTCTAGATCAAATAGAGGAGCCGTCGGGTGAAGCACTGCCTTTTGGGCATAGTAGAATACCTCAGGGATCTGTAATAACAGTAAGCTAACAACGTGAGTGATTCTAGTCAACCCCTACCAAATTCCAAGAACATGAACGTACTAAGGACAATTAACAACAAATAATAATAGCTTTATGTCATTGAAATGCACGTCTGGAGCACTACAGTTCTGATGTGTTGTTAGCAATTCAGCATATCAATATATCGGGCACCCTCAAGTTCAGATGGGACCAAAAATGTTCAAGATGGGTGCCACCGCCTGTATCTGGCTAATTAAGAGCAGAGGGATAACCTGAATCTGACGAAGAGCAGAGCACTCAATGCAGGTCTCAATCTCGCGGAATGACACCATGATGGGTGCCATCACCTGCTCAAGGCTAAACTGGTTTTCGTTCCTCAGGTCCAGCTTACACCCCACAACGATCACGGGGGCCTTCAACTGCACAACACACATCGAACACCAGAGAATCACAATGGGCCGGGCAACTCACGAAACAATCAATCGTGCCCCACCTATCCAAATTAACCTATATATACCACGAACCCGGTCGTAATGCGCAGCGCAGCATTAATTACCTGTAGGCGCCGGAGCTCGGGTAGCCAGAAGGAGCTGAGTCGCTCCAGCGTGTCGGGCCGGTCACAGGCATAGGTCAGCACCACGGCATCCGCCGCCTGGCACTCCGCAAAGAGCTCCGCCTTCTGCTCCGGGCTGCAACAGCACGGACGCACGCACACACACAGAGTCAAACAACCATGCAAAACCATCTCAGCGCCATCTATCAAATCCGAAAAGCATGGAGCGGAGGCGCGGGATGCGTGCAACCTGGAGGATGTGTCAATGATGGTGATGGGAACTTTGTCGGGGAAGTAGTCGGCGGGGAGGCGGGTGGCGGGCACGACGGCGGGGGCGTTCTCCGGGAACTGCTCCGTGGCGACAGCGATGATGAGGCTGGACTTGCCGGTGCCCGGGTCGCCGATCACGACCACTCGCGTGTCCGACTTGCCGGCCAGGGTCGCCGCCGCCATGGCGTCTCTCTCTCGGTTGCTGCGGCTGTGCGGTATGGCGTGTCAGCGGGTGGGCTGGCTTGATCTAATGAGAGTATCCTGCTGCAAAGGTCAACGGATCCAAGGATCAGCATCCACGCTCTGTTAGACCTCGTTTGGCATCGAGGGAGAGAAACCCACATGTGAGCAGAACCGCGGCAGGATTGGGTTGGGTTGACCCCGTGCGCACACCAAATTACACCCGTTGATTAGGAATGAGCCGGTACCGTGCTAATACTCGGCAGGTATCGACGTGTGGACTACTAAATGTCTCTGCCGGCTTCGCGGCTGTGGCTGTTGTGACTACTTTAAAAAAATAGTTGTGCTGGCTGTGTTTGCGGCTGTGCCTAAAATGTTTGACAAAACGGCTTTTTCTGCAGCTTCTCTGTATTTTTTGGACAAATATAAAATATGAGGGTGTCGTAGAGAAAGAAGCCGGTGAAGCTACCATTCTGTGGCTTCATACTTCACCTTATTTTTAGACACAGCTCCCTCCTTTTTTAAAAGAAGAAGCACTTAAGAAAGCATCCCTTTTGGTTGGAAAACATGTGAAGCCGCCGAAGAAACCATTAGAAAAGCCCTACCAAAGATGGCCTAATTCGTCTGTGTAAGATTCATGACCATTGGAGCATGAAAACCATATTTCGGTGAATGGATGCGAACCATGCAATGTGACTAATGAACTTGTCTAGTCTTATCATTATAGGTCACATAAGTGGGATTATGGAAAATAATCAATCTTATTCTATAAATCTAGACAAAAGGTGATTGCTTGCTACATCAACTCAAAGATGTGACTTGGTGAAGTCGCGGCGTTAGATGGATCAAGATTAAAGACATGTTAGAATCAAGCAAGTGTGGCTTGATTAGATGTTTAGCTTCAGTCCATAGGAAAAACCAAACTATCAAGAGGGTTCGAGTTGACACTCCTACGTTCACACTAGTTTAAAGATCTATGGATGCATGGTGAGTCTCTTAGGTACTAGGGTGACAAGAAAAGAGTACAGCAACTAAGAAAGATGAAGATGAAAGCGAGGATCAAAGAGAAGATCAAGTTTCAGCTAAAGTTAAGTCACCGTATGATACGGTGCCAGTCACCGTATGGTATGGTGACAGCAGGTTTTGGAGCTCAGAAAATTGGAGTCTGCTGGGAGGAAGTGTTCAAGTCACCATATGATATGGTGGGTATCACCGTATGGTCAGAGGAGCACCGTAATATTTCTAGAGACTTAGGAGTTGCTGAGAGCAGAAGTCAGATGATCACCGTATGATAGGTAGTTACGGTGACTACAGGATCAGCAGAACTGAAGAAGTCTCTCTAAAGGATCACTGTGTGGTCAAGGGTGTCCAGTCACCGTATGATACGGTGGGCACCTATTAACGTCATACTTTGCAAATGACTTGACCTTATAGTCTTTTTGTTGACACCCTTGACCTTATAGTCATAGCCATTGGTAACCTGTCTCAGCTCGGCATTCATAGACGCATCGGTTTGGGCCTACAGGTTGAAGCAGGATAGTTATCTATTTTGTTCGCACGTACGACCAATTTTGTAACGGCATACTAAGAAAATGCTACATACCTTCCGTTTCAACCAAGAAATGAAATCGGGTGATCCAGTTCCCGCACCGTTGCAAAGAAGGGTATCAATTTCCTATGGGGTAGGAGGACTTGGGGCATGCCAGAATCCATCAAGGAATTCGCTGTACAATGAGGACCAAGTGGGTTGGATGCGGAACATTTGGGTAGGATGCGAAATTATGTAATTTTATTCATAACTTACTTGATATACGACTTCACTTCAGTAAGTTTGGTCAACACATACATCATGATAGTGAGCCACTCTTGATATGTCAAGTTCGCATTGGTCGCTTCACCTCCACGTCCATATTGCCCTTGGAAAAGGCTGAGGGTCGAATCATTTTCATCGACGTTGCAACGAGGCAGTGGATAATGCACACTCGAAAGGTTGTCAGAATAGTATTTTGTTGTAAAGTTTGACACCTCCTCCAAAATGTGAGCCTCTGCAATGGAAGCTTCAATTTTGCATTTATTTTTACATTTAGTTCGAAGAACCTTTTGACACCGCTCAATTGGATAGCACCAACGGTTCTGCGCAGGCCCCCCCATTCGAGCCTCATACGGAAGGTGCAAAATCATATGCACTATCGGAGTGAAAAAGCCTGGTGGAAATATCTTCTCCAACTTACAGAGCAACACAGGTGCCATTCTTCCATATCTGCAATCACGCG
>LAPY01000155.1:86050-99369 GCA_000970635.1 Eragrostis tef | reverse complement strand
CATACTTGTCCTGCAGAACTAAGGCGACGCCGGCGTCGATCTGGAGAAGAGGGAGGCGAAGCCAGCGTGGATCTGGAGCAGATGGAGAAGAACCGGGCGTTGATGTTGAATGGGCGGGTTGGGGCAGGAGCACCGCTCCCCGGGGTCGCCGACGTCGGGGGCGTCAATGCCAGAGTGGGCGCGGGGTCGTCAGGGGCCGGCGTCACCGCTTGGTCGTTGGGGGAGGAGGGCGAGTGGATGAGGCGCGAGTGGATGAGGGTGAGCATGGGCGCGGTGGCGAGTGGATGAGGCGCGAGTGGATGAGGGTGAGCGTGGGCGCGGTGGCGAGGGGATAAGTCCCAGCACGAACCGTTTGCCGAGAGCAGGAAGTTAGGTACTCGGCAAAATATCAAGCTCTCGGCAAAGACTTGTTTGTCGAGATTTGCTAACGGACGCTCGGCAACTATTGACGGCGCCGCCCTGGTTGTAACAGTCGCCGCGGGTTGCCAAGTGTTTACTCTTGTGCCGAGAGCTTTACCTAAGGCACCCGGCAAACAACATGTTTGCCGAGAGCTCTTTCATGTAGTTGTCGGCAAACGCGAAAGTACCGTGTGTCCATCGTTTGCCGAGAG
Organism: Eragrostis tef; assembly: GCA_000970635.1. NCBI lineage: Eukaryota > Viridiplantae > Streptophyta > Magnoliopsida > Poales > Poaceae > Eragrostis > Eragrostis tef. The sequence goes on along the minus strand of LAPY01000155.1, from coordinate 98,758 downwards.
CCTACGCCACGGCTCCCGGCAAACATGTTGTTTGCCGGGTGCCCGAGGGAAAGCTCTCGGCAAAAGTCCTGGCTCCCGGCATATAGCCGGTTTCCCGTAGTGAGTTGCTTGATATCTTTGGACACTAGAATGGCTAGGTTAAAGACTCTCTTTAGTGTGCTTGTTTAAGTTCTCTTAGAACTATTTGTTTAAGAGTTGTGTGGAAGAATTTGTTAGAAAACTTAATTATAGTGTAGACCGATTCACCCCTCTCTCGATCACAAGGTCCTTACAGTCTGATATCACAGTTGTAAACTAATTCACATGTAGCCACAAATACAACAAGATGCAAATTTAAAATCTTAGCTTCTCACATGCTGAGACAACAATACATATAGAGCCTTTGCCACGGCTCCCGGCAAACATGTTGTTTGCCGGGTGCCCGAGGGAAAGCTCTCGGCAAAAGTCCTGGCTCCCGGCATATAGCCGGTTTCCCGTAGTGAGTTGCTTGATATCTTTGGACACTAGAATGGCTAGGTTAAAGACTCTCTTTAGTGTGCTTGTTTAAGTTCTCTTAGAACTATTTGTTTAAGAGTTGTGTGGAAGAATTTGTTAGAAAACTTAATTATAGTGTAGACCGATTCACCCCTCTCTCGATCACAAGGTCCTTACAGTCTGATATCACAGTTGTAAACTAATTCACATGTAGCCACAAATACAACAAGATGCAAATTTAAAATCTTAGCTTCTCACATGCTGAGACAACAATACATATTTTGCATACACACATCAGATTTGAATTTGTAAAATGTGACTTGTTAAAGAACAGAAGCTTTGGCCACCTGCCTGCCTAAATAGATCAAAGCACACGTCTTGCACTAGTCTAGTGTCAGACTGCCTGCTCAGCCCACAATAACACAACAGTTCATCAACACATATCACTTTGATCTTGAATATAAAGGAAGGTAAATAAAATCTACTAGCAATCCACGACATTCCAATTTCTCTCAGCTCCAACCTACTAGTCCTCTTCTGATTCTGAAAAAGAGACAGATCTCATAACCCAAATGAATGGACGGCAGCCATGCATCCAAGTGACGGACTGAAGTCTTCATAACACACAAAAATTGACAGCGGCTAAAAGAAATGCATGCACAATGCTGTTTTCGGTAAGTAAATTGAAGTGTTGCGCGTGCATTGATATCCAGACAGAGTACATTCATATAGTAGGTAATCCCGAAAAATTCAGGCCGAAGATAGTAGATTCTTCAAGCTCAAGCTAGATCAGCAACAAAAATTATTTAATCCACGCATGCTTGGTGTTCACTACATCTCTACAGGTTTAGTAATAAAGTGTTTTTTTGTTCATTGACTGTAATAAAGTGTTTTTTTGTTCATGGACTCTATTACATGTTTAGTAATAAAAGTGTTTTTTTGTCTTCACTACATCTCTACATGGCCGTACCGTCGCATGGAGAAGCGCCGTTGCCGCCATCGCCGTCGGAATGAGAAAGCGAGAGGCAAGAGCGAGGAACGGTTCCCGGCCTCGATGGAGTTGCTGGATTCCCACGCAAATCGGCGTGGATCGGGCGTGGGCCGAGCGAATCCATGCCCGAGCCAAATGCACTTTTGCCCATGACGAGAATTTCATCCGCCGCGCGTGTCAAGATCCACTCAGTGGCGTAGATTGGAACGGGATGTTCCGGGAAGCACAGTAAGCAAAGCGTTCCAGGATAACACCATCTAGTAGTAAATAGAGTAAGATATTTCTGCTATGATCATTTTGCTGCAAGCATAAAAAAGTTCGTGTAGAGATACTTTTGTATAGGCATTTTTCTATTTGTCTCAATAAATATGACATACAAGATCATAAAGATATTTTCTATGTCACTTTAGAAGGTGTCTCAAATTAAAAGGCAATGTTTGTGTCACTTTTTATCAGAGACATTCTCTAGAGACATTTTGAAAAGTGTCGTTACAAAATTTTGTAGAGTCATTTTTGAGATACTTTCTAATTGCCTTAACTCATATAGGCACTATTTGAGTCATATATTTGGTACACTAGAGACACTATTTGAAGATTTAAGACACATTGTATACTAAAAACAATTGAACAATAAGTACTAGCAAGTTGTGATGTGAGGTTGAGTTGACTGGTGGATATGACAGACAAAGAAAACATTTTTACAATTAATTTCTAGTACAGACAGGCTGTCGAGACATAATATTGTGCCTCTACAAATTGTCTCATTAAAAGTAAAGGCGCATTTGTCAAAGTGCCACATGGTTGAGACGTAGTCACACCTCTATGACACATGGCAAAAATGCTTCTACGACTGGGAGTTGCGGATATACATTTTTGGTGCCTCTCAAGCTCTGGCCAGTACTTGGCGAAGTCTGCGTATGAAGTTCAATTCCAAGGGTCAGTGCAGTTTGGCCCATGGGAATGAATTTGGAAAACCTGGGCTCTAGGAAAATGCCACTTTTTCCTATGGCTCGTCGCACACAACAGATGCTGGACGGCGGATCGTTTGGCACGGAGAAACCTTCCGCACCCGGAACGATGTCCCCTATGCAATCAGGAGGACGAAACCATCCATCACCTTCTGGTCGGTTGTGTGTTTGCAAGGCAATTCTGGCTTATTTTGCTGCGCCAAGTTGGTTCCAGTACACTCTCACATCAGCCCAAAGATATAAACTTTGATGAGAGTGGTGGTGCCGAACCTCAAACATGGCGACCGGTGAAATACGTAAAGGACTCAACTCGATCATCGTCTTAGGAGCATGGACACTTTGGAGGCATCGCAATGACTGCGTCTTCTATATGGTTCCTCTCCAAGCATTACCACTGCCTTGATCATGGCCGGTGATAAGAAGTGTATGTATGTGGGGTATGGCTGGAGCGAAAGCTCTTACAGCTCTCTCTATCCAGGGAGGTGTTGATGGAGGTTCTTAAACCATCTTTGGTTGTTCCTAGATTACTCACAGGCGCGTATGTAAACTGAATGTATCTTGGGGGTGTATTGTAAACTCATTTTCTTCTATTAATGAAATGATACGTAGCTCTCCTACGTGTTCGAGAAAAAAAAATGCTTCTACGACTCCGTAAGGACAATATAAGTTGTCTCAAGAGATAAAAAAAGTGTCACTGCAAACTTTTTGTGTTGGATCGGGCATAAAATTAAAAAGTTAAAGTTTCAGTATAAATAATAAGACAGTATGTTGTGGCTTCTGTTTTTGTTTTTAACATTAAGGTACTGCTTGTAGTCTGTGGATAATAGTTCAGCCTCAAATACAGTGAGATTTAAATTATTTGTACAACACGAGCACAATTGGCCTCCATCGAGTCTATCGACAACGGCAAAGAGAAGGATGAGTTCACACTAAGATTAGAGTAGCAAAAGGCAGGGGCGGGCAGAGCCGCATATCGGAAATGGGTTCGCACAAGGGAGAAGGAGGAACATTCGTTGACGACAGCAGAGCAGAATCAGGAGGCAACAAGGAGCATCTTGTCTTCTGGTTTGCGCTGACGACTAAAGGCAGGTACAAAAGTGTTGTCTCATAGGTGGTCTTTTTTATGATACGTAATTATAAAACGATTTATGAGACCATACATATAATGAATGATTGTTTTAGTTGTCTCGTAGTAATTACATTTCTCCTTAATTTATGGATGAGAAAAGAAATGTTTATAAGTTGCATGGCAACCATAACTCGTATAATGGTGTGTAAGCTGTCTCATACTCCCAAATTTTAGCGCTTGAGGTGGTTGCTTCGTGAAACAACCACCTATTTCTTTTTCCTCCCTCTCTCTCTTCTATCTCATCAAAAATCCTACGTAGCCTTACATGAGACGGGGTTTAAGACCGCCTAAGTGTAGCTCTATACCTGCCCTAACACATTCCATCGAAGCCGAGCACTTTACGGACGCCGTGTGTTCCTGCCGTAGGAAGAGAACAGTGAGGCAATGTAACCGGCAGGCTGGCGTGGTGTCGGTTTTTCTTCTTTTGTTCCATCGTTGGGAAGCAGTGGAGACGGATTGTAGCCATCTCAAACAATCACGCTCAAAAGTCATTCGACACTTCTATAAGGACCCTGTCGCAAATGTCGGACGGAGCAAATCTACGGCCAATCACTGGCAACATAGGACGGCAAATACTTTATAGCTGGCAGAGTGGGGTTTTTTTAGAGCACACACGTTTCAACTCGTCTCGGTTTAGTTTCCGTCCCTCGGTTCACCATTTGTATTTAACTAGTTTTCATGGTGGTTTGGCACGTGTGGATGTGGTGACTAAAATCCAACTTGGCATGTCTCGTTGACATGTACTGATTCTTTTTTTCTTTTTTTTCTTTTTTTTCTTTTTGAGATGCATGTACTGATTCTTCTCTATCTCTCTTATCTCTGTCTCAATTCTTCTCTATCTCTTTTGTATCTCTGTCTCAAATGTCAGATCCCCACTCAAAATTTCCCCTGGCTGCTGCACCCTCCATGCCATCAACATCTCCCGATCTCGATAGCGAGCGGTAAAGCAATAAAAGCATCGGAAAAACTGCACTAAGGCCAATCTCTCTTTCGGCTATCCCAATCTGCTCTCCTCTTTTTCTCTAGCTAGCGCACCATGTCGCACTCCTAGTCAGCACAGCCATGTGTGCGAAACTATCATGAAAACTATTTAAAGACCAATGTTGAATCGTATAAAGAGACGAGAGATCAATATAACTGTTTTTTAAGATGTGGGACTTAATCCTCAGTACATAGTGTTATGTTGCACGCTACATCCGAAATTAGCAAACAAGAAAAAAAACAATCCACACAGCAACATCACCTTAATGTTGCGTGTAATATATATACTCTTGTTTGAGTAAAATTTAGGGAAGTTGCAACACTCAAAACAAATTAAGACATTAAAAAATTTTAAATTATAATCCAACATCTTTCAATTGCGATTACAACATCCAAAAATAGCCATCTAGAAAAATAGATTGAACTTTGTTGTTGTTTGAAAACCCAATAGCAAAAATCGTTTATTTCTTTTATGTTGCCGCAAATAAATTGTGACTCTGCAGCTAGTGATTTTTCTGATCTGTTGATTGAATTTTTTTCATGTTTTTGTTGCAATTTTCAAATCCTTATAGGAGGCAGAACAAGAATGAGCTGAATTTATTATAGTTTTGTGATGGGATTTTTTTCATCATGTTGCATGACGTGAAATAAACATTTTGCGACAAGACTTTTTCATTCCTTTGGTGCTGGATGCCACATAAGTATGTTGCAATGTATCAGACGTTTCGTGTCTAATATTAGTATTTCTGAATTGATAGTTTGATACTGATGTTGAAGGAAACCCAATGAATGGGATTCCTGAGGCACCAAACGGCGGTGAATCAGCAGTTAGAGAAAAGGAATAATCCGTGAAGGAATCCTTATCCTTGTTATCAAAAGTTTTTAAAGCATGTTTAGCAACCCTGCATGTGCAAACTAGCAAACTCTACTTGAAACCAGGGTTCACAAAACCGATACAGTAGCGTACCAAGTAAAATCACTCAAAAATCAAAAAATCCTGGGCAAAATCCATTTTTGCTTCAGTACAAGATTCAGTTTTGCCGGGAACAAAAAAACAAGCGGCAACCCTAACCAAAGCGGACAAGTTTTATTAAAAAAATCATGAAAATCAAAGGGTATATTATTCAACGGTTTGACAAAACCCTGCTTGACACCTTTGCTCATCTCATATCCTAAGTCACCACTCAGACACCAACATGGGTGTTCAAATATAATGCAGCACTCTTAATCAGTATCTAAGACACTGCATTTCAGGTCATTGGGTTGCAAATGACTATGTAATCGCATAAGAATTTTGTGGGCTGTTTATGCAACATGGACTATATAACTTGTGAATTGATAGAAGTTACTGTGTGAGATGTAGAATTTTTTTTGCCTAAAAACGTACCAGATATTTTCTTAGTAAATCTGAAAAACAAAAAAAATATGAAATAAGAACAATTGCAAGAAAAATGAAATAAGAAAATGAAAGCTCAAAAGCGTTTAATTCCATCCTCACTTCCCTTATCTCCCCCGCGCTCTCCTCCATGTTCTTTTATATATGAAAAATAATAAATGTGAAATAAGAAAAGGAAAACTCAAAAGCGTTTATTTCCATCCCCACTTCCGCCGGGCCGCCCGCCGCCCCCCCCCCCCCGCCGGCGCCGGCCGCCTTCGCCTCCGCCACGTCTACCTCTTCCAATTCCTCACGCTCCCTCGCTCTCCTCCGCCTTCGCCCGCTCCCCACCAGAATCGTCTCCGCGCCGTCGTTGCGCGCGCGGTGCGCCGCCGCCGCCGCCTCGGCCGATGGCGGGGTTGAGTTCTCAGACAGCAGCGCGGCAGTGGCCGACCCCGACGCGGGCACCTACGTTGCTGGGGGTGCCGCGACCTCCACCCGGCCGCCCTACTCGCTCATCTCCGCGGACAACGTGCAGAAGGCGATGCGTGGCCTCGGTGCGCGTTAACCTCCTGGTTTCCTTAATTCCTTGGCAAATTCAGTTCGATTTCTTCTGGTTTCTTGTTAACTCAGTCGTCTGTTTTCATCTCTAATGTCATATGAAATGTAGCTTAGGAAGTTGTCGATTTTAGGGGGGCGTCAGTGTAACAGTTAGAAATATTAGAATGTGGTACATTACTTCTTTGATTTATATCAGAGTAGAGCCAGTTTTGGTACACCTTTGGTTTCTTTTCGACTCCCTTCTGCACTAAATTGCATCCCTCTCTTCATAATGTAGTGAATTTTTGGATTAGGCATGCATGTGTAGCTTGTTCGTACTTCGTACCCATTTTTGGATTAGGAATGCATATGTTTCTGAAGCTCCCCCTGTGGGGAAAGTGCTCGTTGAATGCAGCATTTCTGCGGAAGCGATACAGAAACGGAACTACCCTCTCTGTCTCTCTCTGTAGTGAGCATAGCACGGTGCAGTTTCCCTATTGAAAAGCTGTTTTTACATTGAACTGTATTTTCAAATGCTTGCAGCAATTACGGATGCTGATCACTATGGGAGGCTTGGAATCACCAAAAATGCTTCTACTGATGAGGTATTTTGAATTTCCAAAATAGCATGCTCCTTTTCCCCTTTTGAAATTCCCCTTGAGCTCTGGCATTCTCCAGAGATGGACAACTGAGTTCATACTAATTAAGAATATGAACAGGGATGGACTAGTAGGTTAAACAATATCCAAACTACCATTCCCTTGCCCTGTTTCCTGCATATAATGCATTGTAACGACACTGGAAAAGTACTTGGCAGATGCAAAGATCATGCCAAGCATCACCATTACTAAACAATACCCATGGCTGGCTCCATTAAAGTCAGGTATCCTGTAATGTAGCCAGTAATGGTAAAGATGGATACTGGCCTAGCATGTTCTCAATGACTATGCTCAGGAATACTGGGTTCTGGAGCTGGAGCATACTCGTCCCAAAAGGGGAGAAAGTTTGGTAAAGAACTTTTGTGTCATGTATAGTTGGTATTTCACATGCATTTAATTAACAGTGTATTATTATTGATAATGTCATAATACAGAGATACACCCTTACAATGGTATCGTTATAAGTGGTATGTGAGTCAAAAGCCCAAATTCAACACAAGAAAGTTCTAGCATGTTGAACAGCCAAAGATGCACTCGAGTACATGGTGTATCATACAAGCTCCATCAGAGAGGCGACAAAAGCAATAGTCCCAAATCTGGAGCATGAACTATATGTCAATATGATTCTTTGGTCGTTGTGGGAATTTTTGAATTTTATTTTACTCGGTCCTTTACTCTCAACTTCACTTTACTTCATAGTCAATATGGTTATTTGGTCGTTTTGGGAATTTTTGAATTTTATTTTACTCGGTCCTTTACTCTCAACTTCACTTTACTTCATAGTCAATATGGTTATTTGGTCGTTTTGGGAATTTTTGAATTTTATTTTACTCGGTCCTTTACTCTCAACTTCACTTTACTTCATAGTCAATATGGTTATTTGGTCGTTTTGGGAATTTTTTAATTTTATTTTACTCGGTCCTTTACTCTCTACTTCGTTATCTACTGCCTTAATTTTATTACTAGTTGGTAACAATTTTTTGTCAGGTAATATAATCCTTTAATTGTGGAGCTGAATTTTTTAATACAATTTTTTGTCAGGTAATATAATCCTTTAATCGTGGAGCTGGATTTTGTAACCAGGTTACAGCTGCCTATGAGAGAAGGCGTGATGAACTCAATAGCAGAAAACTGGAAGAAGAAGAACTCAACAAGGAACTTGACCTTCTAAAGGTTCTCAGCCTTTACTAGGAGTCAAAATGAGTTTTGTCACCAATTTCGATTCTTATGTCTGCATAATTGTAGGAATCATTTACCATTCTATCAACTGAAGAAGAGCGAAGATTATATGACTGGAGCTTGTCAAGAATTGGGCAGCCTGAGCGATATGTCTGGCCATTTCAAGTTGATCCCTTGGAGTTGGCACCAGATCCACCAAAGGTTTGCATTAGCTCAGAGCAAAACAGAGGATTTATTTAGGATGAATTATCACCTTCATAGACCTTGACAACTCTAATGCGTCCACATGCTGCAAGATAAATTATAACTTCTGAAGTTTTTAAACGAAACTCTTTGTAGAAAACTACGAGAAACAGCAATGAAGTTTTGTAAGTAAATCTAGTAGGGCTTACGAACCTCGAAGAGCTTACAAAAAGAGCCAGTGCTCTACAGCAGATATCAGTAGAAGAGTATGTGTTTTCAGATTAAAAAAGGAGGATTTTGATAAATGAAACATGTGGTCATAGTGCCACAAGTTAGTGGTAGTGAGATAACCAATGGTGTATTTCAACATGCATAATTATATAAGAGTTATTCCATTATCACGTAATTTAAGTAAGATTCATGAGTGGATTGCCTTGTTAATGAATAACTTAACCGAGATGTTGCATGATTCATGGAACAGGAACCAGAAGATGAGTACCCAACGAAGCTTGTCGGCTACGTCTTCCTTGCATTGTTCATAGTTTCTGTTGTCGCATCGGTGACTCTCAACAGATGAGCTTCTCCCTGAGAAGAAGATGAACTGTACTCCCTCTGTTCTTTTTTTGTTGACGCTGGTTAGTTCAGATTTGAGCTAACTAACGTCAACCGAATCAGAACGGAGGGAGTATAATCCGAATGTTGTGCATGACAAGACTTACTGTTATTTGGTATATCAAGTACATAACTTCCATTCTATACAGATCAAAGGTGTGATTCCTCTGTTCTTTATCCAGCATTTGGTGGATACGTCCATGTTTCAGATGTGAAGAACTTCATTTACAGGTGCTATGACAGGAACAAGCAGCATTGTCATTCTTGTGAAGGATAAAGTGGTTATACCAGTCAAAAAGAAAAAAAAAAGAGGAGAAACTGGTTATGTTGAAGGCTATTTTACTGTTCAATATGCTTTAGACATGTTTCCGATAAATAAAATAGAAAACTATCGATATTATGCAGCACTTTTTTGTGACCTTTTGGTTGTGGAATGGCCAATGGTGGGGTTGCCACTACTTTGAGTTGACGCTGGAATTGATTCCGCACAGTTCCGTAGTTAGTGGACGATTTGTGCGCCTGATTCTCTTGATTTGCTGGTGAGCTGCGTCCTCAAACTCTGGCAAATGGTTATGCTGAGACGGGCCCAATGGCACATGGGCTATGACCGTACGAGTGGCATTTTGCATACAGAAAATTTGGCCGTTCCCCTCAGTCCATGACCACTGGGCCCCACCAGTCACCCGGTCCAACCTCCTTCCAGTCGAGTCCAACCCTACTCCAGCATCCGCCCGCCGCCAACGCACGACAGCGGAGAGAAGTGGGGAGAACAGAGAAGAGACCCAAAACCCTAGTTCCCGCGCGCCCATGGCGATGCCCGTCTCCGGCCGCGTCGGCGGCGACGCCTGGGCTGTCCTCGCGCCTTCCGCGTCCTCGCTTTCCTCGCCGCCACGTCGCTCCAAGGTTCGCATCCGGCTCCCCCACCCCCACATTTCCCCGTAAAGCCCTAGTCTTTATTTGTCCCGTGAGCGCTCGAATCCGCGGAAATATCATGCTCTCGGTTAGTTGTGGAGACTAAGATTTTAGGGGAAGTTGCTTCGGTACGATGCTGGGGATGCGGGATGCTGTATTGAACTATACAATGCTGGGTGAAGGGGTCAGAGAAGTGTTGCGGAAAGCTCACTGGGACCCTTGTCTTTTTTATTTATTTTGGGTGGTAGATGCATTTCTCTTAAATGGTTCATATCATTCTGTCATATAGGTTCTTGTTATTGCTTTCAACAAAAATTTTGTTCCTGGATTATGCATACCTGGATCCATAATGTAAGCATTACGGTATAGAAATCTGAAGATATTGAGGCATATTTGAACATTGTCCTTCACAAACAGCTTCTTTGCATTCCACTCTCTGCGAAAGAAATGGATATTTTTTTTCTTCATATTGGATGTGCATTCTCTGAGATGTTCGACGTTGTTGTGCATTTGTTAGTATCCTGTACCGTGAAAACCAAAGTTAGGCACGCTATGTGCTTTTTTGTTTTATTGTTCTCGTTGCAAGTATGATGTGCTGCCTTTGAGGATGTTTTGAAACTTAGACTTGACTCAAAGAAAGTTCAGCATTTCCACTGTCTTAGCATTAGCTAGCTATGTTTCGGGCAGGAGCTGCATTTAGAGTCATTCGGTAATTTAGAATCTTGTTCTTTTTTTCTGGCCGTGATGCTCTTTCCAGGATTATGCATATATCGATTCACAAGGTATAAGCATTGGGATTAGAACATAGAAATCAGGTGTCACGTGCACAATATGTTCTGAACCTATTGATGTGCGTTTGCATACTGTCCCATCATGAATACTGCTCTGTGTTTTGTACATTGAGTAAAGGATGCTTCCCTCTTTAGGCTGGATGTGTACCATTTTAGATGTTTTTCGTTTGTTAGTCCCTGTAATGTGAGTTCAGACTTACACAGTTTGAATGCCTTTTTCGTTGAATGTTCCATTGCAAGAAGTTTGTGCGGCCTTTAAGAATTTGTTGAATTAGGTACTTCACTCCATGTAAGTGTAGCGGTGCCTGTAACTGTAGAAATTAGTGGTGTGAAATTTTTGTCTCCATTTGGATTGATCGTGCAAGTGGGGTTGGTAGATTTTTAGCTGTGTTAACAGTATCAATCATTCTTAACAGAATCAGATAGTCTTCATTTCACACACCTGAGTCTAACTAGTTTCCTTTTCATACATTCTCTCATGGGGTCGTCTTTCTTTGGCTTTTCTAAGCATTGGTTTTAAGATATGCTAACACAAGCTCAAACTATCACATTTCAAGCTACAACGGTACACAAGTCTTTATTGGGAACTTACAGACTCGCTGTTTCCTTCTTTTGCTCTCCTAAATGTGCTTCAGCGTGCATCATTATGAGGCTACTCTTGTTTTAATGGAAGTTAGAAATGAGCAAATTCATAATTTACAATATTCCATGTTAGTTATTTATATGTTTATTTCTTTTAGATTTCAACTTTTGTGGGCCTTTGTTATCTTTTCTGACATGAGATATCAGCAGAGGATAGTATGTCTTTCTAGTCATTAAAGAGTTGAGATCTCCTGAGGCAAATGCTCTCCAAAGATGACTGGATCACTTTGGTTAAAAAAAATGACTGGATCACTCAAGTTTGGATTCTTTCCACCCTGCTGTTATCTTACTCCTGCTTTGTTCAGCTAGTTATTTGCATTATGTCTTTTATCTGCTTTGTTTTCTAGTTATCTTTTTTTGTAAGTTCTTGAACTTTTCGTATGTTGCAAATAGGGTTAGCAATGTTATATTTCTAGGAACTGGCACTGGCATTGATGCTGGGATACTTAGTAATGTAGTTGAATCCTTGTTAATGTATGTTTATCTTTTGAATGATAATTATCATTCTGTTAATCTTAGATGTGGAATCAGTATTTATTTCTTACAATTTCTTCATCTGATTTTGCAGGCTTTTTTTTGTACTTTGCCTCATCGAGCATCTAACAACCTCATGCTGACTTCTAACCGGCTATGCATTGAGCGTCAAAACTGGCCACAAAGATCCAGCCAAACCTATGCTCTTTCAAGGAACAACTTCTCTCCTATAACTCAAGATATGGAAGGCTTCCTTCACAATGTTGTTAACATGGGGTTTGTTGACCGTCTGAAATTCGCATGGAAGATAATCTTTCCTGCACCCGTCATAATGGAGAACTCCAATGCAAACATTGCAAAGCAGAGGCTTAAGATGATCCTGTTCTCCGACAGGTGTGAAGTCAGTGATGAAGCAAAGAAAAAGATTGTGGAAAATGTCATTAAGGCACTATCTGAATTTGTCGAGATAGAATCACGAGATAATGTGCAAGTGGATATCTCAACCGATGCTGGCCTTGGGACTGTGTACTCTGTGACAGTTCCCGTGCGCCGTGTGAAGCCTGAATACCAGGAATCAGAAGAGCAGTACAGAGGGAAGATAGTCGGTGTGGACTTCAAGGACACTGGGGAGTCATCTGGTAATGTGGATGTCACCTTCGACTTCTTTGTGCCCAATGAGAACTGTTGATTCCTTGTAATTTTGCCAGACAGCTCTGTTATGTTTCAGTTTGTTGCATTTCTGAACCATTTGGGTAGAAAGATAGATTATTCTCCAGCGTCGTATAACTTCGTATAATG